>JANHFX010018548.1:0-15028 GCA_027560015.1 Chloroceryle amazona | reverse complement strand
CCTGGGGCAGAGGTGGGCTGGGCAGCCCTCCCCCTCCACACCTCACAGCAAGGGGAGCAGCAGCCCTTGTGTCCTGAGGACTGGACAGAAAGGGCCTTTCCAACCTAAATTATAAACACGGTGCTAAATAGGGAAAACAAAAATAGTTGTTCATTTGACAAGTGCTTATTTAAAGTCTGTTTTGTCAGCACTGCTGGCCTGGTTATGACAGGGAAGGTGTCTAGGAATTACATTATTACCACTATTAAATGCAAAAGCAGAGAAGTACCACACCATTCTGGACCGGAGTGGGTCACATTTGCCACGTGAAGCCTCTATGAAGGCTGCAGCAACTTCATCTCAAATTCCAAACCTGCCTGGACATTGTGATCCTGGGCAACCTGCTCTGGGTGACCCTGCTGGAGCAGGGGGGTTTGGGTGAGATGATCTCCAGAGGTTCCTTCCAACCCCTACTGGTCTGTGATTCTGTGAATTGTGGCGAGGAGTCATGGAAAGAGGCAGGCTTGCCTTTGTGCATCTCCACAGCTCCTACCAGCTAATGCTGTCCTTCCTCTGACAGCAAGGTGGTTCTAGGGGGTGAATTGGCAGGAAGTTATTGGCTTTTGGGGGTTATGGAATCACTTCTTGTCCACATAGATCTCTGCAGGCTCAGAGAAGGGATGGTGCTGGGTCTGCTGGAACACAGTGGAGGAGATGAGTTCAGTGCATGGAGGCAGTTGGACTGACTGCACACCAGCCCCAGATGCCTACAGGAAAGAGTTGCAAGGAACCAGTATGAAAAAGCCACTTGAAAATATGGCAGAGGTCAGAGGAGGCACCTTTGGGGATCAGAAATATGTACAGATGATGGTCCTTTCCAGTGCCACCCTAGGCTGCCAGACAGGTATTGAGTGGATCTGGGTATGGACAATGCCTGGGGACCTGGTCCTCTCCCAAGGCTGTAAAAGTTGGAAGCATTACCCATTAGAGCTGGGCTCCTCAAATACACCACCTTGGATTTCAGTATTTTCTTCATGAAAGGAGGTTGAAGCCAGTTTTTAACAACTATAAGATCAAAACTATAACTGGCTTTTATTAAAACTGTTATAAAAGAGGAAAATGCTCTGATTTGGTCAAGTGGTGGAAAGTACACCTAGGATTTCTGTTAAGAAAGGATAAAAGTTGTCACCATGTGATCTTTTTGGAAGCCCATTCTTTCCTGAGCTGAAATTGTACAAAGCATGATTTCTAATTCAGCTCTCAATTCAAATGCTGCTGTGAGCCAGCAACAGCCTTTCTCTTGTCCTTAGTGGGATTCAAGTGAATCAAGGGAGCTTTGTAAAATGGAAACCTTCCTTTTGTCTGTTAACCTTTCTTTTATTTTGCCAAGAGTGAAGCATCAGCTACAGTACAAGGAGTTACGAGGTTACCTGCTTAGAAAGTACACTGTGTCCAGGAGATCGGAGTTTGGGAAACTCTGGCGCCAGTTATATCCAGTGGTCTTTTGATAATCCCAGGAAACTGAAGCTATGATTTTGTGAGGAAGAGCTACTAATGAGATAGTGCCACTGAAATAAACCATGAGTCAATTGTGCTGAGGAGGAACACACTAGTTACAATACGAGTCACCGCACAGACCAGGAGCACCTAAGGACAGGCTCCAGCAAGTCTCTTGGGTGCCTGAGTGATCACTGTGGGACTGCAGGCACTGAAATATATTTGTTTGACCCAAAGCTCTCCTAATCCTCTCCTCAACTTCCCTTTCAGGAAATCAAACAAGTGGAGCTGGTTTGTTTGTTTGGGAAGCGTAAAGGTTGCCCAGGAATTAAAGACACTCAGGCATGTCACTCAGTGTCTAATTTATTGATTTTGAGATAAAGAATCGAAAGCCAAATAGTTTGTAGGTCAGGCAGATTAGGGTGTGATCCTCACCAATTTCATTCCTGGCCTAGATTAAAGCTGCAAATAGAACTCAAGCATTTGCACACTCCTGCAAGCAAAGACTTCTCAGAAGACTTAGGGACTGAGCTCATCAGTCTCTGTATCAGTAAGAAAACCATTTGGAATCACATTTATAGAGGTTAGTTTAGGCCAGTTTTGTGGAAGCTTGGTCACTTAGTGGATGCATGAGTCTTTTACTTCCTGATGAGCTAGTTAAGATCTGGCTGGTTTCAACTTAACAGAGATCCCACCAAAGAGACCAGCTGTAATTTGGGCTCTGCAGCTCTCCTGAGGTCAGACACTTACTGTTTCATGTTGGAGCCCAGCCTGGCTTTGAGACCATGGAAAGGAGGCTGTCCTTCAGGAAAAGTTATAATGCTATAAAGCACAGAAACCAGGATCGACTGGTCTTTTGGAACCCATCCATTGAAATAGGGAAGATGCCAACTGTACACCATTTTACAATCTGCAGAGTTCCAAAACTGGATCCACAGGTGGGAATGTAAATCTAAATCCACATTGTTCCTTTCCCCAAAATAGCAGGCATACAACAATTTTGACATCTGAGGGAAAAGTGGCACTAAATCACTTGGCTCCCAAGTGAAGAACCAGCCCAGTTTGTATTGTATCATCGAAGGGTTATTCTGAGGATGGGGGCATTGCTTTTAAATAGGTGCATATGATGGAGACCTAGCTGGAAATTAATTCCTTGATCAGATCTTTTGTAGGTAAAGGAGTTAGTGCCAGATGTTGGTTTGGATGAAAAACTGAGGTTTCATGACACTCATCGCTGTTCTGAAGGCATGAAATGGAGTTCTGCTGGGGGTTGTGTCCATGGGCTAGATCTGAAAGTCATAAATTAAACAGATTTTTGAGCAAATACCTTTTACAAGTGAAACCAGATGCAGTTAATAACCAATATTGGCAGGGCTTAAAATGCTTTCTAAGGTAGCTTTGCATTTTCTCCAGTTTCCAAGATTCCTGTCCTTTCTTAAGCAGCACAAGGCATCCCTCCTCCATTGCAGGTTTATTAATACAGAAGAGAGAAAAGGTTAAATCTGGAAGGGACTCTGAACGACCTAGTTCTAGGGCTGGCACAATGAACACCTTTGATCATTTATCTGCACAATGAGCTGACTTTTCTACAGCATGCTAACTAAAATAGTTGGTCAGGCAAGAGGGAAGAAATGACAGCAGGAAAATGGGCATTAGAAGCATGGACTTGAGCCCCACCAGTAAGTATCCAGTCAACACTCCTGAACAGGTTGAGCCCACAACAAATGTCATCAACAATCTCAGCTTTTGTCCATTTAACTGAGAGCCAAATTCTATGCTAGAGCAATGGATGTAGAAAATAAATGCACATTAAGAAAAGTGGGTTTGATTCCCTTGGTCCCTAAATACACATTATAGAAATAGTGGTGGTCCTGGCCAGGGCCTATTGCCACAATTCTTCAGCCTAATTCTGCCCTGACACTGCTGCCAGTGTTTAGCGCAGTTTCCTTTTGACACAGCTTAATTTCTGTATCTTTGTGTTCTCTCAGTTATAGCTAAGTAAAATCAGATTGCGATTTAATTACAACACAATCAGCAGTTCTGGTCAATTAGAGTGAGATGAAGCACTGTGCAGATCTGTTCTGGTAGTGTGCAATAAGCACTTGGAGGCTCTAGTTAATGGACACTGCTGTGCCTGTGCAGTCCCACCCAGGCACTTCACATTCAGCAGAGGTGAGATACAGACACTTGACAGGACAATGGAAGTCCATTTGTGGGGTCTCCTTCTCTGGAGAGATTCCAAAACTTCCTGGACAATGTGATCCTGGGCTCCCTGCTCTGGGTGACCCTGCTGGAGCAGGGGCAGGTTGGACAAGATGATCTCCAGAGGTCCTTTCCAACCCCTACCATCCTGTGATTCTGTGATTTCTCCTTTTTGCCCAGGGTTTTGTGTCCACCATCCTTGGTGGCTGTATCAAATGAAATTTTCTTCTGTCCCTCCAAGTCTGGCTTCTGAGAGGAGGCTGGGGTCTCTCGCTGGTGTTGCCCTGTGGATTGTGTAACCTGCAGCCCACTGGACAGCTGCAGGGTGGGTTCCACACAGCCATCATGTTACCCCTCAAACTTCTCCCATGCAATCTTTAGGTGTGAGACCTCCCTGAGGGACTGGGACAGGGCAGCAGGGTTAGTTACAAGTGCTACCACCAGCTGGACTCCCCAACATAGCCACCCTTATGCTAGCCTAGAGCTGAGCCTCTCCCAGCCCCTCTCCTGGGTGCTCCTTTGTGCCCCAATAAACATCTGCTGATGGATCCAGCAAGTACTAAAAATTGCGTGTGCACACCCCCGCCCCACTCCCCCCACCAGACTCCAGTGTCTGAGCAAACGCAGTTGGTATATTCACCCCGGCTGCACAAGCCAGTGGTCCATGGGGGCACTGTCACTTCGGGGAACTGTGGGCTGCAGGGTGGTGAGGAGCCAAGGGGGATTTCTCTGGGAAGTTCTGTGGTGGGGCAGGCAACATGTGATGAACCAGGTGTCCTATATGGGTGAGTGGATTCAGGAGCATCAATGATCTAACAATGGCTTTAATCTAATATACTGCAGAAGCAGGAGGACATACAGGCCAGGTAGACAGTAGATGGCACTAAAAACTATACTTTTCAGAGCCTCAGTTGGAGATTGTAAACACAGCAGATGAATTAACTACAAGACCTTCATGGAATAATAGCGCAGACAAGATAATTTTAATCTGACCTCTCCTACGACTATCTGGAAGAACTGTGAGGATTTTTAAAGTGGTCCCTGACTGCTGACAGTAATTCACTGCAGATGCAAAGTGCAGCTCATGAATGTCCCCAGCTTTCCCATGGCTTTGTTCCTGGTGCAGGCACCTCTGACACTGTAGGGACTTGGAAATTTCCCTGAAGTCCTGTATAAAAGAGATGCCTGGTGAGTTTATCTCCTAGCTCAGAAGTTCTGATGATGGTTGGGCCAGAAACGCTGCTGTAGGGCCCACACATTAGAATGTTACTCAGACACTGAAAACCAAAAACACTTGAACAAGAGGAGGGAAAATGCATCATATGCTCTGCCCAGGGAAGGGCTTCTGAGCAGATTTAAAAAAAAAAATCTTTGAATATCACATAATTGATTTGGTCACTTATCCACAGCAGAGCTAACAAACCAGATTTTTCTGGTCCCAGTTTAATTGTAAAGCTGGTAAAGCTGGTGCCACTTGGGTTGGGGTTTGGTGCTTTTTTTTTTGCTGTGGTTTCTTTTTTTTTTGAAATTAAAACATCTTGTAAAGGCAAATGAGTAGAGGAGATTTTTTAAAATTCTTTTGTTTACCAGTTTTTGCTTTGCAAGAAGTGTTTTAATCCTTCTGCTTGAGTGAATGAATTCGTGAAAGAATTTAAATACCTTGCCCGAAAGCCCATATGAGTGGTCTAGTTGGACATGGCCTTCCAGATGGTTGTGGTGAGTGGAGAGGTTTTGCTCAACCCAGATAAAGTAATTTAGTCTATGGAGTGCCTGATGGGGAGGATCACAAGGCAGAGTAATTAAAGGTTTGTCATCAGGGTTGGGAGGTTTAGAGACACTTCATAACACAGAATGGCGAGGGTTGGAAGGGACCCCCTGCTCCAGCAGGATGACTCAGAGCAGGGTGCCCAGGATTGCATTGTCCAGGTGGGTTTGGAATCTCTCTAGAGAAGAAGACTCCACAACCTCTCTGGGAAGCCTGGGCCAGGCTCTGGCAGCCTCAGAAAGAAGAATTTTTTTCCTCCTGTTCAGCTGGAATCTCCTGGGTTCCAATTTATGCCTGTTGCCACCATGTTCTGTCACTGGGTACCACGATTGTGACTGAACCCTTTTCACCACCAAAACCATTCCAGTGTCAGGAGGATTACACAGCTCTTTGTTCCAAAGGGTTCACGGACGGGTTTTATGTTTTGGCACAAAACTCAGCTCTGGCTTGATTGAGGAGATAATCCCTGCCCTAGTCCTGCTGGCCACACCAGTGCTGACACAAAAAAAAAAAAACAGGTCCTTTTCCATCGGGCAGTTTCCAGCCATTCTTACCCAGACCTGGATTGTTACCTGGGGTTGTTGCAACCCAAGTACATGTGCAAGGTCCTGCTCTGAAAATTTTTCCATTATTATTGGATACAGGAAAAGATGGGGTTCAGAGGAAGGCACACAACTTACAGGCAAGAGGTTGTGAAATGAGTCACTAAAAATGGAACTACATAAGATAAAGGACTTACACTGAGTTCTCTTTAGCTTGCTTCAGGGTTTTTCTTCTAAGTCCATATTATCATGGCAGGCATTTAAAAACCCATGCCCTCAGAAAAAAGGGTGTACAGGCCTTCCATCTGTGAGCGGGGCTGAGACAAAACTGTCTTCTCTTGTTTCGATGTGTACAATAGCTACTTGGGGTGTTCTGATATAGACAGCTGCAAGTGGCTCCTTCCGAAGGGTTACAAGAGAACACCTTTTTAGGAGGCCACATTGATTCATTACCAGCTTCCAATGAGATAATGTATGAAGTGAACATGGAAATCAATAAGACAAGCAAAATGAAAGAGCTTGAGATAAGCAGGGGGGGATGGAAGAAATCAATGCCATCCAGCTACTACAATGGTGAAACTGAGTCCTTAAGAGATCATGTTAAATTTGTAAGTCATGTGTTTCAAATACCAGTTTGTAACATCACCTGTGACAGGGATTGACATCAGTATAGTCACATATTCACATAATTGCAGGGAAATTCTTTAGGTACTTAGTAAACTTTTCTTCCTATAAACTGTCACAGTAAGTTCATGGCTGTGCCAGAGTGTGCTCTCCAGAATAACCTTTATCTGTTGCATATTGGTAGATTTATCAATAGAAGATCAAATATTAACCTGCCTTTCATAACCTGGAAAAAAAGAAACCACATTAGAATAACAGCATTGGCTCTTACCCTGTTGCTGGCTGTGAGTGTGCACAGACACATAAATAAACAGATAACACAGTAAGGTCCTCTGATCAGAACAGATTATTAATTTCATTCCGGCCACTTGCCCAGACTTTTTGGAAAGCCTGTAGCGTGTTGCTGGGACAACTGCCTGCATGGTTTTTCTCCACTTTTGCATCAATTTCTTACTTTTATTCTACTGTGGCAGTGGATATCTTGGCACTGTGAGGAAGTGATGGCTCTTCTTTCTTTCCCCCCCTCAGGCCTGTGTCATATGGTACGTTATCAACATCTGATATGAAATGCATAATGCAGGTTATATTTCTCCCAATATTTCCTCACTGATCATGAAGTCTCCCTCTTGTTCAACCTCTTTTTGAACCACACCATTGAAATGCTGAAACTAGTGAAATGTCCTAAAAATCACAGGGCTGTCTTCCTAGAGCCCTGCAGCAGCAGCAAACCTGAATTCCTCCTGTATTATTTTCTTCTGAAGTCTGCAACCTCCCAGTTTACACCTGATTTATTTCTAATACCACTTGCTGTTAGTGTTTTTCCCTCCTGCTGCAATGTAGCTGGCATTTTTCCCCCTGAAATGTATGAGTTTGTTATTTTTCTACACTGAGCAATTTTAGTACCTGTTGCTAACAGGCCCCTCTGTGCTGCCTTCACTCCAAGCAGCAGAGAAACAAGTGCTTGTTTACAGTGAGGTTCCCATCCAGAGATGTACTCAAATCTTCTTTGAAGACTTGGAAACCTAGGATAAGTCTACATACAACTAGTGACTCTCTAGTAAAGGCTGAGGTGGGCTTTTGTTTAGTTCATAATGTGAAATACCGGAAGAACCAATCACTTGTCTTTGTGAATCTTCTCATGTGTTGCTCCGTTCTTCATGTACTCTCTCTTTATGTGCTTACGACTCAATTTCTAATGACAAGTAAGACACCCTTGAAACACTGTACTTGCTTTTCTCTGGGGCAGGTTTGCTGAGCTTCCCTACGTTCCCAGATTATCTCTTGGGGGAGTCTCAATTTAAGATTTAGTCAGGTGATGTGGACCTACTCAGACCACAGGGAATTTGTGTTCTTAAATGTACTGCTGCCAGGGATCATGATCCCAAACGCAATGTCTTAGGTTTCAGAAAAATACACAAAACTACAGTCCAGCTGGGTTTTGGTTTTCAATGATGTGTCATAAATTTTGACATAATACACACTATGAAAACTTTGTACTACACAAAAATCTTTGTGAATACTTGGATTGTACTTTAAACCAAACTTTTGCCATGAAAAATTTTCAGGAGACCCACTTGTCATTTGCAAGGCATCAGTGAGGGTGTGTTTGAGCAATTCACTACCATTACAGGTTTGACACCTTTTCCATTTGTGTTAGAATAATCTTGTGCTGTGTCCAATATTATCCAAAGTATTTCCAAATATCACCAGCAGATTGTCTTCCTGTAGTCATAAACAGATTAAAATTGTCTTTTTGGTATGTAGATGTAAAAATGATAATTTACCTAAGCATAAGAAAAGCATCCAAACAGCTCTTTTAAATTGCTTTTCCTTCCTCCATTGCAAAAATGTTTTCCTCAGTGTCAGCCCAACTGCGTTCATTTCAGCAATGTGACTTCGATGTAGTGAAACCCAGTGCTGGGACAGCACTCACACTGTGAGACAGGAGTTACAAACTGGGAGGGTTTCCACCAGCAAATGCACTCATTTGGCAGCAGAGCTAAGCTGTGGAGTTTACAGTAAAGTTAGCGAGAGAAAAAGGGCACTTCTTTGAAGAAGGGGAATCATTGCATATGTGCCTTGACTAAATTCACCTCATGGTGGTGTTTATAATGCCACCCGTGCTAGATTTGGTGTGAGAAATCCATGTGTATGTCAGCTGATCTTGTCTGTCTTTCTCTTCCTTGGGGACTGCATGGTCTTGATGTATTTTAGGCAATTGTCTGAGAGCAATAGGAATAAATAATTTTGCCTCCTCTGTTCTATGCACCAGAAGCCAGCTCTCTGTGATTTGCTATTTGCAGTCTCCCATCTCATGCTGGAAATTTTCAGGAGAAGAGCCAAGAAGAGCCCTTATTTCTATTACAGCAAAAGCAAGACATCACTTGCTTCATTCTCCTGCCTTGCCTTGGCATCACACGCTGGCGACTGAGAAGATGGCGGGAGTGAGTCAGTGTTCCCAGCTCTGCCAAAAATCACCCTTTCAAGAGTAACTTTGGAGTGTGAATCTCCTCATGGTTACTGTCAGAAAATAATGCATCAGCTTAAAACAGGTCAATGCTCAACCTATCCCCATGCCCATGTCGTCTGCAGTCTCCTACAAGACAATCTTGCTGGGGTTTGTGAGACTGCAAGGAGAGCTGTGACACACCAGAGCCAAGATCCCCAGGCTTTTAGACCAACCAGCAAGATGAAATAGGGGTAGAAATGGAACTACATTTACAGCTCCCGGGGTGGGGCTCTTCATCACACAAAAATCCTGCTGCTTTTCCAAGCACCTCTGTGCTTTCTGGCATATTCGAGGCAAGCACAAGGGTCCAGCACTTGAGCATTCATCTTCTCATTAAAGGCATCTTTTAGGTAGCAATGTGCATTTCCTACAATTCTTTGTCCTACTCTGTGCTTCATTTTTATAGTAATAAGGTTTTATAAATATGCTCTTTTGGAAGATTTTTTTTTTTTTTTTTTCGCAGAAGAGAGACGGAAGGCTGGAAACTGCAATGATAGGAACAAAGGCAAGAAAACAAAAACAGAGATACATGGGAGTAATTCAGAAGTTTGGCACAATGTTATTAGTGAAAATGGGGTGAAATAAGGAGGAAGATAGGAAGGGCATTGCTGAGTCATAGCTTGGAAGTAACAAGTGATAGGACATGAAACATATTTCAGTGAAACCTCACCTGGAGTACTGTGTCCAGCTCTGGAGTCCTCAATGAAAGATGGACATGGGTCTGTTGGAGCAGGTCCAGAGGAAACCGTAGAAATGATCCAAGAGCTGGAACCCCTCTGCTGTGAGGCCAGGCTGAGAGAGTTGGGGCTGTTCAGCCTGGAGAAGAGAAGGCTCCAGGGAGACCTTGAGGACTTTCAAGTACTTGAAGGAGGTCTGTAAGAAAAATGGGAACAGTCTTTTTAGCAGATCTTGTTGGGACAGGACAAGAGGTGATGGTTTTAAACTAAAAGAGGGAAGATTCAGCCTATAGAGAATGAAGAAATTTTTGACACTGAGGGTGATGAGATCCTGGGCCCAGGTTGCCCTGAGAGGTGGTAGAAGCCCCATCCCTGGAACCATTCCAGGTGAGGCTGGCCAGGGCTCTGAGTAACCTGCCCTAGCTGCAGATGTCTCTGCTCACTTCATGGATGGTGGACTAGGTGGCCTTTAAAGGTCCTTTCCAACGCAAACCATTCTATGATCAGCCAGCGTGAAGGTGGAGCAGCATAAAATTCCCTCTCCCCAGCCTAATAATGGCATTGGTACCCCTTGAGCATCAGGTCTACTAAGGCAAATTTGAGCAATGCTGTGGTGCCTCTTCTGGCCTTTTGTGCTGTTTGGTGAGAGTCTGAAAATTGCATTCAGGCAAATCTCCTGTAAAAACAACACCCCCACATAAGAAGCCCTTGAAAATAAATGCTGTTCTGAAAAGAAATAATATATGTTATGTCAAAGATGCCATTGTTTATGATTTTTTTCTGTTTCTTTGTGGAGCAGTCTCTTATTTTCCAAAGAGGAAATACAGTCCTTAAATTAGATCTCATAGGGATGCTGGCTCCAGAATTGTGAAAATTAATACATGAGCAATTAAATTTGAAAACAAACAAATAAAAAAAAAAAAAGGAAAACAATACAAAAATAAATAAAAAAAAATAAAAAACAAAAAACAGAAAGAAAAACCCCACAAACAAAAAGAATCCAACAATTGAGCAGGAACAAAGTCACTGACATTAAAACTGGAGTTATGCAAATTAGGTCATAATCTCTCAGCCAAATTTAGGAATTTTTTTTTTATCTTTAATAAGCTTCACTATGCCATCAGAATGCCTTTTGCCCAATTTCCCCCAGGATAAAGTTCCATCATTAAATAATGGGTGCATAAAATCCTCTTTCTGTTTCTTCCTCTAAATAAAACTCTATATAGCAAATAATGAAAGGGAGCAAAAATTGATGATGAAAAGGAACTACAGTGATGGTAAGTGACAAACAAAGCCAGGGCTTGACAGATTAATTTCATTTCTCAATTACACTGATCTGATTTGCAGGGTTGTTCTATGCATCTTTGTTTTAGAACAAAGTGCCACACATACGGAAGGGGGTAAAAAAAATTAAAAAAAAAAAAAAAAAAGCAGTCTTCATTTGCTCTGGACACTGGATTTTGATTGACTTACTTTTTATAAAAAACAGCTGGACTCTTGCAGTACCATCCTGCAGAACCAGTAATGCTCTTGCTATACCCTCTGACACCACCTTGTCCACAGATGAGCAGCCACCAAGGAGCATCAAGACATGGTTGCCTTCAGAGAACACAACAAAACTTCTATGAAATCAAGGAAGAACTGCAGCTTCTCAGGTGGGCTTTGAATTTTTTATTCTGTAGGGCATTAACATTGTGTACTTTTATTTATCTAACCAAGTACCTGTGTCCCTAGGGTGGGAACTAGATGAGCTTTAAGGTTCCTACCAACAAAAAACATTCCATGATTCTATGAAATTAGAAAAAATCCACAAAACCTTCTGCTGCAATCTTCATTTAGTTCATCGTGGATATGTGTTATGAAATGAGCAGAGCTTTGGCATTATGCCTGATGGGCTCAGCACCTTCTTTCCCACAGCCAGTGGCAGTGGTGGAGAAAGGGCCTTACTGTCTCTTCAGTAATAGTGCAGAGTTATAGCTGTGCCTTTTGTCCCCAGGAAGATCTCTGTACATATCAGCTGTAATTAAAAGTAGTAATTGATAGATGATTAAAGGCTGTATCATTAAAAAATATGTCTTGACTCTACTACTATAGATTATTAGATTACAAAGGTAAATAGGCATTTACCAATAAGACTCTTCCAGATTGTTTTTGACAGCTCCTGTAATAAAAATGTCAACATATCTGTGTCAAATGCCTTTGCCTTAAGAAGACACGTTATCACGTTTGCAAATTGTTACCAAAATACACTCATCACAGGGGTATGTTACTGCACTGATTGTTTCCCTCACAGTAATACATAACGAAAAGCCATGGGATGGATGTCCTTGAGTAACAGCATTTCCGTCACATCCAATTCCATTCATCTTCCTTTAGCTCATCGGCGCTTGTAAAATACCTGCAGCATTAATTATATTATATTTGCCTAACACATACTAACTGTGTAAGCTGTAGACCTTGAAAGTGCCATTAGAATCACAGGCCCTTCATAGGGGGATGAAGGCTCTATTGCCATTTGTTATACAAAGGGCTTAATTAAAGAACTGCTGAAAGAAATGGTTTAAGAGCCTCTTTCAAAATGAAAGCAGGGTATGCTGCGTTAAGAATGGACTGATGCCGGTAGACCAGAACAATATCTGTTGGAGGTTTTTTATATTCTAAGCACAGCATAAATATCAAGCATTGCCAATTCATAACATTTTCACAGCCAGTTTTATAATATACATGGATGGATGGATAGACAGATGCATAACATAGTGTATATATATCATACGAGACAGATACAGAGATTATATAAAAATGTCATCAAAATATGTGTAGCTATAGATGGTAATTAAAGCCCTATTTTGTTGTCCAGGAATTGTATGAACAATTCTGTTGTCTTATTAAAAATATTCCTGGCCCCTGACGTCAGGAAAAAACATAAATGCTTTTTCTCGGTCCACAAAAAAAATAAACCAGAGGAAAACGAATACAAATAAGAAAATAAAATTTCCTTTCTTTTCTTTCTTCTTTTCAACTCATAATCTGTAGATCCATCTCACATTTTTAAAAATCTTTGCACATTCGAAACTCAGAATGCAAAACTGGCTGGCAGCAGCACAGATTTTGTTGTTTACAATGTGTCATCCCTCCAGCTTTTAGCAAGAAACTTGGGAAAAATGAACTCAAAGTAAGCATTATAATGCCAATAAAGTCAACAGTATGGAAAAAGCACAATATGGGGTTTGTGGTTCTTTTTGATCTATAGGAAAGTGGAAGGGGGAGCTGGGTCTCAGAGACACAGACTAGAACAGAAGAATATACTCCTTAAAGCACCTTACTAGGAAACGTCATTTAAGAAACTAAAGCTTCACTTTTCCTGGATAATCTGACCTTTGGAAGGAAGGTAGCGCTTTCTTCAGACATGATGTTGACATCAATAGTAGATAGTGGGGTTGAGCTCCCTTCTGCTAGCTTTCTTTCCTGTGTACAAGGTAGCTTTGGAGGTTTCTCTTCAGAAACTTGAGTTTTAAATTGCCTTCCTGTACAAAACTTTGGACACAAAAAAAGCAGATGCAGCATTTTGCAATTACCACATTTTTTTGCTACTGCTTCTCAGATTAGCAAGCAAGGATATGACTGGAGTCGTACTGGACACTTTTGTGGGCCCAAATTTGTCACACAATGCCTGAGGAAAAAAAGTTAAATGTTATCAAAGCCAGCATGTTGATCAGGGAGTAATTTCTTTCAGGCAAAAAGTAAGGATGGGGTGGTCCTGTCTGTCTTCCCCTATCTGGTGTCTGTGTGCAAGTTGTGCCAGGGCAGGTTTTGGTTGGACCTGAGGAGCAATTTCTCCCTCAAAAGGGTTGTCAAGGCCTGGCTCAGGCAGCCCAGGGCAGTGGTGGAGTCCCCATCCCTGGAGGGGTTTCAAAGTCATGTAAATGTGGTGCTCAAGGTCTCTTCCAACTTAACCAATTCCATGATTCTGTAATTGAGCTGCGGGATGGTACTCAACATTTCACAGCTCTTAATATTTCCATTGTGGCTGAAACCTAAGCCCAGTTCTCATTCATAAAAGCATTAAGGAGTAGCTCCAGTGGCCATTTTATGTTTAGCAGCTCTGAATATGAAGCACAACAGTTCATGTAGTGGGGAACCTGGGATCAGCCCCAATATATTCCCATAGATATAGGTGTCACCTCTTGCTCTACATTAAAGATCTGCAGAGCCTGGGTACAGAGTAAATGAAGGCTTCAAGTGCCACTCTGCTGACAGCGTCACAAATAGTGTTTGGTTTGGGTTTTTCTAATGATTGCAAAATTTGAAAGAAAAATACAAAAAATCACCATTTCAATTTGATGTGTGAGGTCTCAGATAGTCTTTTGTGAAACGCTGCCATCACTCACAGATTAAATTCTATTTTACAGCATTTCTAATAGCCAGGTTTTAACAAGCCATTACTTATCATTATCCCCTTTTTTCCCTGTATTTTAAAGCATCGAGTTCTGTAGTACCTGCATGCACTCTTCCAGCGCCCCAGCAGCATATGTAGAGAAACTGAGTGGAAAATTCCACTGAAAGGGAGCTCTCACAGTACTCTTCCAGGATTACATTAGCTTCTACAAGACAGGGGAGTGGAGATACTCACTTTTAATACCTCAGGTGAGTAGCTGGTGGAGTGAATTCATCATTCATTGATTCCTGCTCTCCTTCCGTATTCTGTGGAAAAGCTGCACATGAAGGCGGGCAGGACTCCTGTTTGATATATGTCCATGTTTATGTATTAAGATCCCTGGTTTACCCTTTGACATCTACCATTCAAGGTCTCGCTCAGCTACAACCATACCCAGGAAGAGATGATTTCCCATCCTCCTCAGCATGCTTGTCCCATCCTCACTGCCAGGAACAATTCATAACAATCACACCCTGACTCTCGGGGGTCACTGTAACCCACCAACTACTGACAGATGAAAATAAGCTGTTTGGCTAGAAAGGGAGCAGCTCAGATACAGCAAAAGCCTGAAGAAGGGATGCACTGTGGCAGTGATCACAGAATCATTTTGGTTGGAAGAGGCCTTTAAGATCACCAAGTCCAACCATTAACCCAGCACTGCCAGGTCAACTGCTAAACCATGTCCCTCAGCACCACATCTCCACAGCTCTGAATCCCCCCCAGGGCTGGGGACTCCACCACTGCCCTGGGCAGCCTGGGCCAGGCCTGGACAGCCCTTTGGGGGAAGAAATTTTGCCT
>JANHFX010018547.1:4043-36832 GCA_027560015.1 Chloroceryle amazona | reverse complement strand
CAACTGACAGTGTGTGATGTACTAAGAGGGAAGAGCAGGGGGAGAGGAGAGGAGAGGAGAGGAGAGGAGAGGAGGGGAGAGGAGAGGAGAGGAGAGGGGAGGGGGGGAGGGGGGAGGAGAGGGGAGGAGAGGGGAGGAGAGAGGGAAAGAGTTCAGACTTTACCAGATGTTCTGCTAACATACCACGACACCAATGTTACACTGCTGAGTCGGTCAACAGGCAACTGCAGCTTGCTGGTGCTTGGGCTGGAGCCTAAGAGCAGGCTGATGCTCTGCTATGAGCAACTTCCTCTGGTAACTTCATCAGAGCAGCCAATGGAGGCATAGCTCATCGTTCCAGCAGCCCACTGTGCCACTGCCTCCATGTCCCATGACAGCAAAAAAGCTAAGGCTATCGACTACAAACTGCAGTTTTAGCCAGGCACTCATCTTCTACCAGCTGTACTGAGATACTTTTAGTTGCACATGCAGCTAATGTTCTAGATGCTTATCTACGGTTTACCCAATGAGCACTTACTCAACCACCAAATAAACCTTCCAAGTTTCTACTTACACTTACCCACTCCTCCAGGCACCATTATAAAGACAATACAGCATTGACACGAAAAATTTTTATGCATTTATATCTGAAATTACAGCTATTTTCTCTGTAGAACCAGGGTTTTCAGCTGCAAGATGTAAGTAGATGTCAGTATGTCATAAGCACCCTGCTATTCACACACTGCTGAACACTATGAGGTGTCTCAATAGAATGAGAAGGGGGTCACAGTACAGAATAGGCATATAATCATTAGAATAGGTGGAGACCCCTACTTGGAAATACCTGAAGAGACAGGAATTGGCTCATTTACATACTTGAAAAGTCACAAGAGCATTATGGAGCTGTTGAGGAAACCACTAAGGAATGAACAGGGAGTTGGATGAGATCCCTTATCCACTTCAATCTTTATCTGTGAGTTTATAAGAAGATAAACACTAGAATTTTTATCTGTCCTTACAGGAAATTGGTTAGGAGAGAACAGGAGAGGGGAATGGAGGTACATTACCTTTTGGCCATTTTTTGCAGGTTACTGAAGCACCAAATAGAGCCAGGTGGAAGCCTCCGGTGAAAAGCCTGCATTGTGCCCCCATTTTCACTACTACCTGGCTGAAGATAGCTTGGTTACACCATGGACAAAAAGCAAGGAAAAGACTCTGGATGGAGCCTATGTATTCACCATATAAACTGAAAATACCAAAATGAAAGTTTATCACCATGCTCACCTGGCCTTTCAGGATGTTCCCTCATGGCATGCCAATGTATAGATATTGGCTTATTTTGAGCACAACTCATAGCTCCCAATAACCCTTACATTCAGGATGAACATGTTTTCACATGGGTTTCCTTGACAGCTCTTAGTGAAACTTTTATACCTCTCCAGTACATATGATCAAGCTCAGTCCTGATTTTTCATGCTCCTTTACATTCCAAATCAACATTTTTCTTTTTCAGGGTTTACTTTCTCCTGCCATGAGACATAGGCATGACATAATCAAGAAATCCAAACTCTAAGTGCCTGACAGAAGATTTTCTCTGAAATACAGAACTACTTTATAGCAATCAATAAAGCACTAGAGTAAACCCAAGGCTGCAGTGGAAATTCCCCCAGCTAAAATTGAGCCAACCATCAGCTAAAATGGCATCACTGAAGGACTTAAAAGTATATATCAGAGAAGAAAGTATTTAGTTATTACAGCAATTGTATCAGTTTCTGTCTCTGAAAACTCCAATCTGTCCATTATCTGTTTCCCTCCCCTTGCCCAGGAAGAGAAAGGACAACAAATACTTTGGAAATTCTACAGAACAGACATATCCAGAAAATCTGCCTGTTGAATGCATGTAACACTTCCCACAAAGTGAACTGACGCCATCACATAGGAAGAAGCTTTGGAGGGATAGGGTCCCAAGTATAGTAGCAGAGTCATAAAGAAGTCTCCGGAAAGAGCACGAATCAAACCCTGTTGGTCTGAACTCTGTGGAAGAGAAATTTCAGTCCCTTGAATGGTTTCATAATGCATCAGGGCACATCAGAAGCGAAGGAAACAGTCTGGCAGAATTGCATTAATTTTCATGAACCCAGCAGCCCTGGAAAATCATGAAAACTGCAACATAATGAAAGCCTAGAAGGAAAAAACCTGCCCTCTTCTTCACTGCTGGAGAATCTGAATGCAGATTCCATCAAAGGAGAGAGTCTGAGAAACCACAGCAGGAATAAAAATTAACCCTTTGGCTTATGGGACTGCAGGGTTGAGGAGTCACCATTCTCCTAGTTACTAGTCTGCCAAAAGAGATAAACTCCTGTATGAGGGCTGTCCATCTCTATGCAATTAGACCTTAGCACTCTGCATGACATAATGAACTGCTGCCAGCAGGAATTAAAGAATACATTTTCTTCTATCTTCACAGTATTCATCTTGTGCCCTCATTTCAGGGTCTATCTCACTGACTTTTGTGGGAACAGCAAGCATGCGTTAGATTGATAAGGTCGATAGATGGATTAATTATGCTCCCAATATAACAAATTAACAAAAATACACTTCCTTGCTCCTATGTGAAGTGACAAAAATCAACCCCATGTGCAAACCCCTGACAGATTGCGTAAATGTCCTTACCCTTTCAGATAGTTCAATCTCATATTTTATTCAAAAGTTTACCCCAAAAGCAGAAATTGTCTACATATTACCATTATTGTTACTGAACAGAAGAATAATTTCAGTTCTGAAAGCCATCTTAACACACAGGGGTTATGTATTAACCCTATCATGTCTACTTTGTGCTACTGTATTGTGATGAAGAAAGTTACGCCACTGAATGTAAGCACAGATTATGTTCTGTAGATCTTTCACATGCACCTTGGTTGCATTCCTGCCCTTGCTGGTTGTGAAGCAGCCAGCGATTAGTTAACAGCAGTTGCTCTTCCGGGAGCTTTGCTGACATCATCTCCAATGCTAGGGAACAAACAAAGCTCTTTTTGCAGGCTAAAAAGCACAACACGTATTGAGGTTGTTGTTAAACAAAAATAACCAAGCTAATTTCAGCTTCATTTAAAGGCATGGGAAATACTCATTGTTCAGTGAATGGGAAAAGGACAAAATCAGTACAGACAGAAATCATTTGCAGGGTCGTGAGAGACTTTTACAAGCAACGAGTACTTAAACTATTTTTAATATTACTCAACAGTGCCCTTTATATATCTACTGCTCCCTAGTACAAGGTTTTGGAAATCTTTCAATTTAAAGGATTTCTATGTATGAATATTTTTTTTTCCCATTTTCTCCCCTTCCTCTTTTATATAATAAACATTTCCAGTTAAGTAACACCATCATTTATAAAGTCTTCTTTGATTAAATGACTTATACTCACAAAAAAATTTTAGTCCCTTTTTGAAACCCACTCAGAATGGTTGATCATCATTGTGCTAGATGCTGTGTATTTACATAGGAAGAGACATCCCTGATTTAACTGGCATAATAGAAATTTTGCAGATACGCAAGTGAAACAGAAATTAACAGCCTTCCTCCAGTTTGTTTAGAGTGCCAATCAGGAAGAAGGGACTGTAGCCACAGTTGATGAGCCACTCTGACACCTGAACCACAAAAACAATGTATTTACAAGACTCAGATCTTAATCCCACTGGAACAGCCCAGAACTACTTTACTGTCTCACTGAAGCATCCCTAGAGATCCCACTGTAACCCTAACGATCATTTTCCTCAGAATGATCAGCATCCTGCTGACCACAGCCTACCTCATTCATTTTGATGCTGGTCATGGCATTTCCTGTCTGCTGACCTCCAGAACTGCTTTCTCAGGAGGGGAGTTCTGGGATTTTTCACTGTCCCTGCATTTCAAACACAAGCACTGCTTACAAACAGGTACTGACCCTGAGCTCCAGGTGCATGACAAGGCCTCCCTTGACCTTCTACCTGCTCTACAAGGTAAGGGTAAGACTCAAATCCTCCATCAATACAAAACAGAGCATGGCCGTGGCCATTTGAGTTACAGGAACACCTTTAGATAGGGCAGCGTTTATAGAGCAACTGACTTGCCAACAGGCCTAACAGGGAACAATACCAGACAATCTAGTGCAATTATTCTCCCTTTTCCCAAGGTGAGGGGGGTGGATCTAATCCTCATGAGGGGTGGGTGGTCTCATTTCTTCCCTGAGGGAGATAGATGACTGTCCCTTGTCCCTCATTTCTTCCCTGAGGGAGACGGACGACTGTCCCTTGTCCCTAGAGGCAGTGCTGCCTCTCCACCCACGCAACCCATGTGAGGACACAGTGCTGCCGCTCCAAACCCTAGACCTCTGGCTATGCTGCCTACCCTTCCCCACTCCCTCCACCCTGACCCTTCCTCCTCCCATCATTGCCACAAAACTCACACAAGCCTGACCAGCTCCCCTTCCATCAACGGCATCTTCACATCCTCTTCTCAGTTCCCGGGCAACTTGCTCTCCTTCACAGGGGAGCCTGCACACCTCAGAGCTCCCCTGAGAAACTACTGCACGCACAGCCTCGGACTCTCCCCCTTCAAAGGGCCCTTTCCCTTACAGCCTCGGGGCGAACTCCTTTAAAGGACTGCTCCGCTCAGGGCCCTGGCAGCCTCTCGTGCCATTTCTAAGCGGGCTGTTGCCCTCGCGGGGCCCGCGCTTTCTCCCGATCTCCGAGAGCCCGTCCCCTCATGGTGCCTGGGCTCTCTGGTGATCTGCCCCTCACGGAGCCGCGAGGAGAGACCCACCCCACGGCTGGGCCCTCAGACAGCGGGGCCGGCCGCCTGGAGCTGCCCCCCCAGCTCGGGAACGGGGCCTCCGTGTGTGTTTCAACGGCTGGATAGCGACGAATCTTCCCGGCAGCGGCGAGCCGTGAGCGGTGCTGGGGGTCGGAGTGGTGGGCGGGAAGCCGAGGAGGGAAGAAAAGTCCCCCGGGAGGTGCAGTGTGCGGCGTAAGCACTAAATGCATGGAGTGGGTGTCACGGTGAAAATGTCTATGTGTTTATGTAATCGTATGCAAATGGATGTATATTTATGCAAATTTGTGTTAAGTAGATTCTATTGATGCTCTGGTTTCAAATATTGGTAGGTGTGTGCTAATACATATATTACACAATTTAAATTCGCCTGCAAGGTGATGAGACCCAGTCAATATGTTACTGCACATACAGACTACGTGCTGTCTCTTGGGTAAGACTGAAAACTAAAGTATCCCCAACATAGCTGTTAGGTGTATTTGCTCTAGTGTTCTTGCCAAATTCCAGTGAGTGTAAGTACACCTTGCCTACCTACTGCAGCTCTCCCACCAGCTTTACCTGGTAAAATCTGTTTGTTTTCATCTGGTGTGCAGTGTTAAACATCTGCTCTTACCCCAAAGACTAATACATGGATTAGCTGTTCCTCATCTCTAGAATGTGCAAGTGCTCGAGCTGGGAAAGTTTCAGGGAGCATGTGTTTCCCATCTCTGTGACTCAAAGGGAAATTGTAGCATCCAATTGACCCTTCAATTTTAATTTGTGTGATGAATATTTGCCTGCCTCAGTCTTGGTGCCCACAGTTGTTTCTAGTTTGCAGGGAACTTTATGTTCTAAGCCTAGATATGCTTATGAAATTTGGTTTTTAGCTAAGTATATATATAACAATACCAGTATATATGAATGTATGGAAAGTGGCTCTGGAACCAATAATTAATGGATGTTGTTGAGTTACTGAATGAAGGTTGAGACAGAATTACGATGATAAGAAAAAGCTCTGAAGTTTTTATTGTGAAATACATGTCTAGAAACATGCAGTGGAACTGATTCAAGCTTTCCTTCAGAGCTGAGACTAATAGGTACCAATATGCAGAAAGTATTAGGAGCTGGATGTGGCAGAGGACTGCAGAAGACCTGATAAAGTGTTGTTGAAGGTGACATCAGCACAGCCACTTGCAAGCTGAAGAGAAACTCTGCATTGTCTCACCTATTGGAGTTGAAATAAATTATAAACAGTACTGAGTTGAGGGGTTTGATTTGATTCAGAGTTTCTGAGCAAATATGAAATAGGCTAGAAAGTGAAGAGTATGCACTGTTTTATATTTGTAAGAGTATTTTTCTATGTGCATTAATTTATTCATAAATTGAGTGATTAAAATCTTCCTTTTCCCCAAAAGCACTTTAAAAAATTGCTACTACATTTCCACATATTCCTATGTGCTCTCTAAAAGGAAATAAAAATGCAGTTAAAGGGAATGCTAATTTCCTCAGGACTAGAACACACAGGAGGATGGATCATAGCTTTGTATCTGCTCCTGGTCTGCTTGGTGGGTCTGGGCAAATCTGCTCTTTGTGTTTTCTTTTTTGTAAAATGGAGATAATGTCTCTAACCTACGTAAGGCATTTTAAGACTTAATAGTGAGAAGTGTTGTGGAAGTGTTAGATACTGTTGAAGATGCTCAGGTTTTTCATTTGAAGTAAAAAAAGGATAAGCGTTTAGACATTAGAAATAAAAACTGTACTGATAACTTCAGATCCTATGTCAAGCACCTTTTTTATTTTTCAAAATGGCTTATAAAGTAAACAGTTCTGATGGTATGTCTGCAATGTGTGAATTAAAGTGATGTTTTCCAAGAGAAAAATGGGAAATTAGTCTTTGTTTCTATATTTCTTTGCAGCTTTAAGAAGATATGCTTTAGGATATTTTTGTTGGGGAACAACCTTAAATTACCTTTTTGTTCATTATAAGTTTCTTCTGCATCTTTTTGTTGTGTAAGACATTCTTCTCATTTGTAGATTTTCACAATCAGCATCTCATTTAGTATTTTTAAAAATCACTTTTTTTCAGTTTTTGAACTTCAATATTCTGAAAACACCTTTAAAGAAACCAGAGTCCACCTATTCCATCTGAATAGCTCTCTCCTGTGTTATGGCAATAGCGAAGCCCTGAGAATGGTGTGGATTACCACACGTGAAAGAGGGATGATTCTCCTGCCTTCACTAGATAAGTGGATTTCTGATTAGATCTATAGTACTTACTTGGCAACTGAGGCAGGATTTAGTGTACGTTGTTTAACAAATAGTTATTGGTATTGACATTTCTCATAATTTTATTATGTCTGGAAATAGTGTTTTTCTTAAATTGGTGTAGTCTAGAGTAATATGAACCTCACCTTTTATGTTTTTTGAGAGTGTATTTTTAAACTTGATGGTAATAAAATGAGAAGCTTGCAGGAGTGTTCAGCATGTACCATTAGAACTTAGAAGTCAGAAAGGGCTATAAAGAAGATGTGATATGTGCACATGTGTGTAACAGTTTTACAACAAAATGGAGTTGGTCCCCTGGAACAGAAATGTAAACTCTGTATTGATACTGTGTTTTGCAGCTGTGTTCTCTGCCTTGGTCTGTACAACCATATTTGCCTTTTTGGGGAGAAGTCAGCAGGAACCGCAGCATTCCCTGGCAGCCTCTTGGATGCTGTGGCTCCCTCAGACTCCTGCCTGGGGATTCTCATTCGAAGGCTGACAGGCATCTTGAAAGTTGTTAAGATCATTTTGCCGTTTCTTCACTGGAATAATTGTGACAGCGATTAAAATACTCATGCAGAAGTCATATTCTTTTCTGAGATTTGTCTTGGATTACTGCAATGCTATGAAGTATATGAAAAGGATTTGCCTCGTGTTGTGATTGGCCTCCATCGTGGCCAACACAGCAGGGTTTGAGCTTGGTTCTCTAGAATTAACAATTGTGAACTGCTGCTGTGTGAGCTTCAGGCTCTAGCAAGCCCATATTCTCTGTGGTTGGGCACAGAAGGGTCTTGTAACAAATGCTCACCCCTAGGTTATGCCATGACATTTTGTGTCCTTCTTCTCCCATGGATTTGTTCCTTAGACATTGCGAGGTGTTTACTCAAGGAATGGTGTTGTCCTGCGGTGTCATCTGCGAGATTTGGATTTGTTGCAATAAGGTAATTTCACAGGTCTGTCCTTTCAAGAGTTTTATGAATGTACATGTTTTAAAGGTGAATCTGTCAGTGTAGAAGAGAACACGACTGCGATAGTAATGCTGTGCTGAGTCGAACTTGGAGCTGAGAGCCAGAACCTCTGTGATTCCATTTCTTTGCCCCATTATGATGCATTACGTTGGGCAAATCACTACATCTCCATCTCTAGCCTAACACACTAGAAGGTTCTTCATGGGCCACAAAGAGAAGCAATCATCTCCATAACTCTTTGGAGTTGCCTGCTTCCTGAAGGCGTATCCCTCATGGGGTAGAATGAGGAAGTGATCATTATGTGTACATAAATTCACTGGCCTTGGCTTAGCATCTAACTTGCATCCAAAGTCTGTTGTAGAGTGCACAGCTTCATGGTACACAGAGGCGTGGGTTCTCTTCACATTTCAGCTGCAGTAAGCATGTGCTGATTTCTCTGGGTCATATTCTTCCTTGTCCTACTGCAGTTCATTCCTTAATCTCCCAGACTTGGTTTGTCTTTTTGTATTATCTGCTATGTCCCTTCTCTGCTGTGGAATGCACTGGAAAGACCTAGATAGATGCTAATAATGCTCTTCATTTTACACAACTCCCAGGGGTCTAGGAGAGTTAATGTCTGCACAGTGCCTTGGCAAGTGTAAAAGCATCAAGCTTCATTATATATTGATTCATGTGTGCAGAACTACACAGAATAATAAAACATG
Source organism: Chloroceryle amazona (assembly GCA_027560015.1). Taxonomy (NCBI): domain Eukaryota; kingdom Metazoa; phylum Chordata; class Aves; order Coraciiformes; family Cerylidae; genus Chloroceryle; species Chloroceryle amazona. The sequence continues at coordinate 28,128 of JANHFX010018547.1, read as the reverse complement.
CAATGCACTTAAAATGGACGCTAGGCAAAGGAAAGGAACATCTTAAATGTAACCTTAAAACATGGTGCAGGTCATGTGAATGAACTAGAGTAAGGTGGGCTTCCCACCAAATCCAGCACAAGTGGGAAAAGGTCCTATATTTGGAAATAGCACAGGGCCCAAAGAGACTTGTGTCTACATAAGAGTTCCCATGTGGAGACAGAGACACGAATTAAATTAGAACAGATATTAGAGTTCTGGGCCGGATTCATATCCTCACTGCAGCAAAGTAAACCAGGGAAACATCAGCAAATCACTCATTTAACACCAGCACGAGTGAGAGGAGAATCAGTCCACAGGTAATAAGGGCAGCATCAGTGTCTGCCTAGGGTTTCATCCTGTGCTTTGACCTAATTACGAGTAGATTAATGGCATGCTATAATACAAACCAGACTTACTGCCATCTCTCTCTGCATTGTTGTACAGCTGACTCGACAGTACTCTTACTCCTTGGCTAGAAGGTCAGCTTAGGCTTTACTAAGCTAGGGCTGGAGCTTGAGCTCAAAGATACCCTACCTTACTGAATGCTGATGCTGCTAGGATAAATGCTTAACTGAAGTCCCATCAGGGACTGTCCAGATGGGTATTTAAAATCCCACATCACATCTTGTATGGAGGATAACCCTGTACATCTAGCCAGCATTCTTCCTTCATTATGAAAGACTCAGACCAGGTTGTATTTGGAGTCAGCAGAATTACTTCTATGTTTTTGTGCAAAACCAGATCTCTCCAGACTGGAAATACTGAGTCTGGAATGGGAAAGAGACAATGTGTAAAATAAAAGGCTACATTATGTTGATCATTGAAGAGAATAAGGGAAAACACTCTGGAATTACTGTGTGCTGCTGCTTAAGGTCTATTTACTGGATGTAGTATACCTTTAACAATGCACTGCCTTTTGGGGAAGAAAATGGGATGATGCACAAAGCAGATGTTTGGCCACAAGTTTTTCTGGATTCTCTTTGTAGTGTTGCCACTGATGGACTGTAGGCAAGCTCTTTTCATCTCTGTTTCATGACCTGTAAGCAGCAATAGTAATAATTTCCTGGTTTTCTGCCTGGATGTGAAACCTGACCTGCCACTGTTAAAGTATTTTGACATTCTCAGGTGGGAAGAGTGATGGGCTCAGCTGCATCTTCTAAGTTGTCAGTTGCCAGAAAGTAGAAGAATGTCTCAAGAGAATGATCACATGATACTTCTTGTTTCTTATGTATTTCCTCACCTCCACCCCAAGGAAGCAGTTCTCTTCTAGACCTTTCATTCTACACATCACGGTCACCCTCTAGTGAAACCTTATTGTCTAACTTTCTTCATCAACGTGTGCAGCTTCTTCCTATTAGACACTTGTCTTTTAGAGGAATGCTGCAGATTTTCTTTGCTCTCTGTCTTCATTGCAGCAGCCTTTCTCAGGGAAAAATTGTCATTCACCTTAAGCAGGAATTTGCTTGAAAGAGCTAAATTAAGACTCTGGCACTAACCCATCTGAGAAGAACTTGCACCTTCTTCTCTGAGACGAGAGAGCAGGACACAAGTCACTGCATTAGGACTTAGTGCTTTGGGACTTGAATCCATTAGCTTGTTAGTGAATTTCTCAGCCTCCACCAGGGAAGATGCTGGTTGGATAGGATTGACAGAATAACTTTTGCCCTTATATAATCCATATGTTGTCACAGGGAAACTTCAGGGTGATGACAGCAAAACAACTTTGTAATAAGAGTTTTCTCAGCTCTTCTGCACTGTTGGGATGCAGATATAAAATCAGTGGGTGGGTAGAAGGGTAAAAGAGCTTCTTTTACCTACCCCTTACCACTTTCTTTTCATGGGACACCAATGTGCACCATAGTGTTTGATAACTCTGATACTGTTATTCACATCTATCCCAGTAATTTTTCTTCTAGGTTCAAGGCTAACTCAAAATACACTGTCGTTTTAGGGATAATGTGGGCCAGGTAGATGTGGGCAAAGTGTCCACAGCCCCCTGGATCCAACATCTGAAATCTCGCGTCTGCTGGCCCCTGGTCCGGCTGATAGACTGTAGCAAGACTGCTTCTCTTGGCATCAGCATCTGCCTGCTCATTGCCAAAGCTAGAGTTCTGTAAACAGATCTCACGCTGGCATATGTTCTACTGCCATACAGGCAACACTGTTCTAACTGATTAATAACAAGCAGCTTGATAGGATTTGGGGAGGCACTGGAGTAATTAGTAAGATAAGGCCAGGTTTCTTTGTGCCGCAGTTTCACAGATGACAAAAGCTTTCCCCCTGAAGAATTGCACTGATAAATCTATATAATAATAAAAATAATAATAACAGCTTTTTGCTAAAATACAAGTTAAATATTCCTTTAGGGAATAAGAGGAAAGGAAGTCTTCAAGCCCTGGTACTGATGGGAGGCCAGGAGAATGGAAGAGGAAGGGAAGATATGCCAAAGCTGCTAGGAAAAGACCTGCTTTTCTGCCTCTGCTGATAGCAAGAATTGGGATTTAACCTCCTAACAGCTAGTGTGTTCACCTTAGTAGGTGTGTTGGCAGGGCTGACCAGTCAGCGCTTACAGCCTGGCCTGTCCCTGCATCACCAGGGCACAACGTGCTGATTTCCTCTGACAAGACAATGAGGTGGATTGCTCTTCTCAGCTGGGCATTTCTCTGCCCTTCCATGTTTTTGCTCCCACTTACACCAATCTAGGGGTCCACAACATACAGATCTTCCCTATGGGGCAAGTTTCAGCTTCCACATAGCTGGCTGTTTAGCTGCTGGTGTCAGTGAGATCATGAATACTGAATATTTCTTACTCATCTTCTCAGCAGGCATAGTTTCTGTTAGCTTTAGTGAGAAATTATGAGTGTGGGTTTGACTCATCCAGAGTAAGTGACCAGGCATTAAAATTGGGGGGGAAAAAAAAGAAAATACTAAAAAGCTACTAATGTTGCCGAAGCCACAGTTTTTCATTTACTAAAAATATCTTTTAGCGTTGCTAGAACTTTTAAAATAATCTAATTTATATGGAATATTCCTCACTAATTGAAGCTGTCTCTTTTTTTTTATTAAATAGAAAGGTTACCAAAAAAAGTATATTGACGTTTTGAGAGTAATTCCTTTCGGGAGCACATTGACTGTTATGAATAGGGTTTTACATGATGCAAGCCCCTAAATGCCAACAGTGATACGAGGAAACCTGCAGATTCTTGTAATTGTAAATACAATAGGCAAGGCTTTGGGCTATTGCATCCCCTTTCTGGAGATCATTGTCGTAAAGCTCAAAGTGTTGTTTAGCCCTTGGCGTTCTCATTTATTTCCACAGCTTTTTTCTGAAAGCAGAAGTTTGAAAAATGAAAGTCTTTCAAGAATAATCACTCTCTAAACACTTAATGCTGCTGTGACAGCACTGTCTATCACTCAAGATTTAACTTTGGAAATCCACATAACATAGAGAAAAAAAACCTTTTCCAATTAGCTGAGACTGGAGGCAGATTAGTTCTCGAATGCAGCATTGAGAGGTGCCAGGGTGTATATTAATGGACCACAGATGCTGATTTCTGACCATAATTCTGACAGCATTGGGTGGTGCATAAAATGGAAACAGCATCTTTCCTGCCTTGAGACGCAAAACTAGCTAGTTAATGTTGGCTACCCTTGGGTATATCTCATAGGTCTTACTGATCCACAAACCTGTCAAGTACAAAATATGTCATCCTCATTCTTTTATACAGAAAGGGAAGTTGAGGTGTGGAGAGGTTAATAGATTGCCCAGGGTCATACTGTTCTTTTGGCAGACCTAAGAATAGTGCCAATGCCTTCTGTCTTTAGCTTTATGGACACGTGCACAGTCTGTTGAACAAACTTTACTTCCTTTTTCGATCTTTGGGACCTAGTTGGCACACACTGTAATGATCACTGGTGTTGAAAAATTAACATTCTTTACAATCTTTTCTAGTGTAATTCTCTTCATCAGAGCAAAGAGATGGGTTTCCCCAGTCACCAAGATTTTGATGTTTAGATCCACAGTGGAGCAAGGCTTGTAGCAATTCTTGCATCAAGAGTTTAACATTGCTTTTCTCAGATCTGTAGTGCAGACTTCTATCACTTCAGTTAACAGCATACATTGTTATACTGCTATATGTCATATGATCCTGACATTAAAGGATGCAGAATAAAGAAATAATCAGATGCACGCTGTCAGGGAATTTCACAGTCCTGGCTGACAATAGATGATACAGGAGGGATAGATTCATTTTCAGGTCTGTACTGTAATTCCCTTGTTCTTGGTCATCTCTCTCTCCTTTTAAGCTTTCCTCTCTTGCCCAGCTTTACTTCTGATCTCTTTTTTTTTCACTCATTCCATCAACAAGAAACATTCCATCAGTTCTAACTCACTTTTCTAAATTTCTGTCTCACTTCCTTTTAGTTAGTAGTCGCCCTGTGCTTTCTTTCCCTCAGAGCTTTCTTTTGATCCTACGTACCTCATCTCCTATCATCTACTCAGCACATAACCTGCCTTCTTCCCTTTGCACTCCCAGACAGTCCTGGGGATCTTTCTGCCTACTCTTTCTACCTTTTGAGCTCCCCACTCTAATTCTGGTCCCTCCTGTTACCTTGCTACATTTTTTTTTCCTGGAGGTGGCAAAAGACATATTCCCATTGACAGTGTCAGATGTGAGAAAGAGCTGAGCAGCCTTAACTGTGGGCATTGCTACCAGGAAAACATATTTATATTTTATTACAGCACACAATATTCTTTCAAAAGAATTAGATCTAAAGATTACAGGACATTAAGTGACCAAAATAATCTGATGATAATAAAATAGAAGGTGGATTGAATAAGAGACAAATGCTGGGGAGGGAAATGGGAGGGTGGGAGGAACAAATGGCAAAAGCAACAAACAAACCACAGCATGATGTAGGCATATTGAAAGCCATCTTTGGGCAGTCCTATCCAAACCTCTCAAAAGAACCATATTCACAGCTCTCTCTTATCAACAGACGGATATTACTTGATTTTTTCCAGATTTTTGAGGATTATTTTTTACCTCAGTATTTTGTGGTGGAGGGACAGGAAGAATGGGATGTAGCCTGACCAGAGGACCAGGTTCTGAGAACTCTTGTGCTAACCCAGCTCTGAAACAGATTCACTGCATCCTGGACTAATCACCTGGCGTCAATGTCTTCATCTCCATTAGTTTTCTATGACAGAGATAGCAGTACTGATCAAACTACTGCAGGAGGGTATTGGAGCAAGACTCATTCATGTTGAGTAGGATGACATTATAGCTTTGGCTTTTCCTGCTGATTTTGATAGGAAAGGTAGTTATATTTTGCACGTCTGCTTGCTTCCAAGAAGGTATTGCACTGCTGAGCAAAGATGAGCCTGCAGTCCCTGTACCCACTGTGTTGCTTTTATTAGAACTACTGCATTAGAGCTGTGGTGACCAGATGAAAAATAGGGCATAGCTGAAATGGTTCCAGGGAAGGGAAATGTCATGGAGAAGATAATAACAAAGCAAAGCACAGATTCTAGCTTTCATATTTCTTAAGCTACTGTTGTAACTACTGGGCCAAATTCCTGAGCACTCTGAAGCATCTTTTTCTTAGGAATGAAGGAGCAAGGATTGGATTAAAAGTAGACTGTCAGTGGGAGAATATAAGCCATGAGGCCAGTGATACTCTGAGGTTTTTTGTTGGTTTTGTGTTTTTTTTTTTGTTTCCGTTTGTTTGTTTGTTTTGTTTTTTTTCATAACCAGTTTTATCCTGCAGAAAGATGTGGGTTGTACACCGATAAATATGTATATGTATATGTATATGTATAAATAACATAAACTGTGCACGTGCTGCTGATATAAAATTGGAGAGACCAACTGCACAAGGGTCAGTTTGGTCTGTGTGCTTTCCTTAATTTCCTGTAGAAAATGCCAGTAAGGATACCAGATCAAAGAGAAGTTTTGGATGTGAATTCTGAATACTGCAGACCAAAATACAGTATACGGTGCACATAAAAACTGTCGTACAAACCCATCCAAACAGTACAGTTTTCATTAAATTGTTTGCAGGTGGATCTGGTGAGAGTGAACAGAACTATCCAGGTGGTTTTACTCATCTCTGAGCTGGAGCTACCCACTTTTAAAGAATGCATTTTAGGTATTTAGCAGTACTTATATGGGCAACATTGCAGTTTCTCAATACCTGTCCAACATTTGCCTGTTTCTTTTTTCTGCAAGTTACCATTCAAGATTTAGTTGTAGCAGTCAATCTGTGGACAGAGTACAGGGACAGGCATGAGATGTATATTCAGTGTGGTTCTCACTGGAAAAAGAACAGTCTCTTCCCCAGTGTCAGGAACGCACACAGAAGTAACAGCCTGATGCTCCTGTATTGCCAATGAGAGTAAGAGAGAAGCACCTTTGCTAAGAAGAGAAACTCTAAATACCAAAGGGATAAAAGTGTGGTCGAAAGTTAGGTGAGAACATTAGTAGTTGAACACTGTGGATCCTTTTAACAACAGAACATTTTATAGCAGATATTATGTGCGTCATAGTTGTCAGCTAATTACAAGTATTGTCTTCTTTCACATAAGAAAACTGCTGTCCAAAGCTAGCATGTTCAAGTCATCACTAAATAAGTCCCAGTTAGAGCTAGTGACTGTAGAGGATTAGGCTTAGACGTGACTATTCCTGCTTTGGGAACAGGGAGTGTGGTAAATGCTCACTCATGGTCTCTTCCAGTCTTACTTTCCAAGACTCAGTAATGTCAGTGACTTCACACTGGGAACTTTCTTGAGTTTCTACAGCAGTGAAGATGGCAGAATATTATTTGCATTTCCCAGGGGTATGACAAGAAGCTAAATCAAGTAACATCATCAGGCCTTGCTATTCAAATAATGTTAGAGTTCTGAATTTCACCAGCTTTGTACCTTGACCTCAGTCTACCAAGTCACATTCAGATAGCCAGTGTATACTGGGAGAATGTTGGGCTTTTTTCAGAATGAGCATCCCTGCCCAGCTTTAAGCAAATCTCCAGCATTGCTCCTTAGATGAGTGCAGCAGAGTGGTGTGTAATCTGCTCTTGTCAGCTGTTCAGAAATGCAGAATTGTGAAAATACATTTAATTCATAAAAGCACCAAAACTGAGAATATGTGGAAAGGTGTCATAACCCTTTTGGAGTGAATCTGGTGGAAGTTTATAGATGCAAGAAAGATAGATCCGTGGGAGACAGAAACTGAGTAAAGTTGTCTGAAGAAGGATGGTGATGATGACTAAATAAACGAGCTACAAGCACGTACAATGATGAAGGTGTCACTGGCTTTACATTGTTGTTGTTCAATAGAACTGGTTGGGATCAGGATCCCCTGAACTCAGCTCTGCAAGCTGTCCTTGCCCTCATGAGTTTACAAGCTGAGAAATCAAGTTCATGCTGACTATGTTTAAAAAATGTGGACCTAATAAATTACCGGGTTCAAATAATTTGCATTCCAGTGGAGTAAGGGAGCTCACAACTTGCTGGATGCTGACACCAAATTCTTCCTTTCTGTAGTATCAGTAATGGGAGTAAGTCCAGTCCGTTTCTGCCATCTACAATATAATGTTTGTATTTCTAGAGTGGCACCAAAATTTATTTTCATCATCAGGCTTTTTAACAACACTTCTGCTAGTTCTTCCTAATGGCTCCTAACTGTGTTAATAAGCATATTGTATGCAATGTGGCATATTTTAGGGACATAGTAGATGGGAGACAGACCAGCCAGCGCGAGTATAATGTTTTGTGTTGCTACAATTTGTTTGTGTTAGAAGATAACTCATGTTAAACCAGCTAAAAAAAAAAAAAGTTATCAACCATGTGAGCATCGCTCAGTTTAGCTTCAATATTTGACAAAATTATGAGGACTGACTCTAATCATTAGGACCATGGTTTCAAACCAGAGTGGCAGCGTTTGCTGAATACAAACATTCCTGACTTACCCTTCTGTGAGAGGAGAGCAGAGCCCTGTGGAGCCTATTATAAAAGTCAGTTTGATGGAACAGGCTGAAATAGCAGGATTTATAAATAAAAGAAGATCAAGAGAACTGTACATGAAACAGCCCATACCAAACTAACCTAATTACTCTCTATGTTGAGGTCAGTAAGAGCTGATAAAATTAATGTGTGTGACATTTCTATCTGTTTAGACATCTCCTATCAAAAGGTTGGACTCTGGTTGCTTAAGCTGCATAAGAAAGTCCTATGTGTTGAAGCATAGATGAGCAATGAGGAGGTCATTCTTGGGACCACCACGTTCTTACAGATGTAGGTTGCTTGCAGAGACCCTCAGCACAGTTTCCCAGGTCCCTAGTGACTAAGAGTAACACTGCATGCAGAGGGCTTTACAACACATCAGAAATGCTGTTAACTTCAAAGAATCTATTAGACAATTCCTTCGAAAAGTACAAAATATGTCAGGGGAATGGTAGAAAATGGTCGATAGGAGATAACATGGGAAAATGTGAAATGAAGCACTTGAAAATCCCAAGATCACAGAGCTGACAGTGTTTAGAGAAGACATGGAGTGTTCTAGCACTCTCTGGGACTTTGAGATCCCTGTTGGCAGGAACCAGAGCAAGGAAATAAAAGCCATTTCTCTAAATGTTCAGCCATGATGTTGTGAAGCCTGATCTTAGCCCTGTGTGCAGCCTTTCAAGCTCACTTTGGCTAAACAATCGAGCAAACTTGGACACAGACAGCAAAAACGGCAATCTGCCCTTTGTAAGAGGGTATGTGCCACTTGAGCCTGTGGTGCCAGCTCTTCTCTTGCTGGTGGCTTATGCTGGCATATTTTGCCTTGCAGCTGGGGGCAGAGGGTAGGGATGTGCAAACAGCTCAGCTAACATGCGGGGATTTGTTCAGTCTCCATAACCTTTAATTTGGAATAAGACTGTGCATGCCCAGCATTGAACAGGAGTGCCTGCCTCTTAAACAGCTCTATGCTTACACAAGCCACAAACCTTGGATTCAGAAACAGATCAGTCTCCCTGATATATCAGTGTCTCTGTAGAGCTGCCAGATGAGACTGGGACACAGTAGACCTCCAGTTCATTTCCAGCTGGCTAAAAAATCCTCTTGGATGGAAATGACTTTCATATCAAAATTAACCTGTGCTGGTTTCAGACCAATATCTTAAAGGCATACAGATTTCCTACTACCCTTTGAATCATCCAATCCCCCAACAGGGCACTTTAATGCCAGTGCAGCATCTGCTGCAGAATATTTATATTCAGGGCTTCCTGTGTGAAGCTCTGTATGGATGTGATTACTGAATATGTTGGAAAAAGGACGGTTTATTGCCTGAATTTTATTTCCAGCTATTTTGTATTTCTATGCAAGGAGCTTATATGCCATGTTGTAAACGGCTGGTTTTCTTGTATGATGTCTCTTTTTTCCTCATTCTCTTAATGGGCTTCTCGCTAAAACTGACGTTTCAGCAGCAATCCCATTATTAGTTATGATGCCGCTAAATGGAGGTCTCAGTAGTGGGTGAAATTTAAATTGGGTTTGAAGAGCATTCAAATAATTGAGTGCTTTACTTTCATTTGGTGGTTCAGCTTGCCCAGTGTATGATTTAGTTATTCACATTTTAGTTACTGTGTTGATGTTGTTTAGCAAAGACCTTGTTTTGCCTGGGACCCAACTACAGCTCTCAGCCAGTCTAATGTTGTTTACTGTAGCTAGCATGAAACTAATGTTTTCTTCTCTGGGCTCCTGTTTGATGTTATAAGCCAAGTCACAGTAGCTAGTGCAGGAATCATTTCCATTTTGCTTTATATGACTAGAAGTGGAAAAGGACCTATTTCTGAGCATAAATGTTAGGTATGCTTTGCTCTGTTGGGAGTTTGTAGTAGTATAGTATTTTGGATAGGGCTTTACTTTCAATGCAAAGGGCTATCCTAAACTGCAGCAATTGATTTGAAACAGGGTATAAGAGACTAAGCAATGCAAATCTGTGTTGTGAAAGAAGTCTGCAAAGTTTACACCTTTCCCTTGGACATCTTCAATCATCCTATAAAAATCATGACTGGGAAGAAGTTTTCATAACTGAGGCTTATATGAGTCTTGGTAAATATGTCCCAGAAAAGAAAAAGCTTAGCAGTAAATATTAGTCAACATTGTCTAGAGGCACTAGAATTCTTAGGCTGCGTTTCTGAATGTTGACAATAACCCTCTGCACTTATTTCACCAGCTGTATAATGAAGACATATATTATCATTATCTCAGGTCAATCTGTAAGAAGTTCCCCTCAGATGCTGACTTTGACGGAGTCAGCTCCCATCAGTTCCACATCTACCTTACATGTGTGCCAGGGGTCTCATCCAAGACTGTGTACAGCTAAGCAAGCTGACACGCTCATGATGCTGACTAAAAGATATGGTAAGTTCTGTTCCTCTGGCTGATGACCCGAGTACATGAGTAGGGTAGCTTTGCTTTGTGAGGAGATGACATCACAACATGATGTAATGTCATCACATCACGCTGTGGTCATGGAATGATGATGTTGTGGTAAGGAAGCTTCCTATCCTGATACAACCAACAGATTATTATCCATTACTGACCTTCCAGACAGGCAACAACGACCTTGAAAGAAGAAAACTAAGGGCTGTCAAGAGACACTTTAGGGACTTAGGACAACTGGTTAAGGGAGTGGGAGCACAGGTGGTGTTCTCCTCTATCCCCTCAGTTGCAGGAGGACTATCCAGGTTAATTCATGGCTTCATACCTGGTTCCAGCAGGACTTTGGGGTTTTTGACCAGGGGTGAATTTGCATGAGGCCAGGCCTGCTGGCATCAGATGGGGTGCATCTTTCTCAAAGGAGGAGAAGGATTTTATCACAAGAATTGTCTGATCTCATTGACTGAGCTTTAAACTAGATTTGAAGGGGGAAAAGGGAAAAAACAGGCTCTCTGGAAATAAGCCTCCAATGTTTGTGGGGCATGGTACCAGCTCCACTGCTATTTCAGGGGAAGTAGGAGACAGTGAGCCATGTGATGGGGAAGATGCAAGAGCTATCAATGAGCTTGGACCCACAGTAGAACATGGGAATGATCAAGCAGATGAGAAGGAGGAGGAGAATAATGATACCATGAGGCCTTCATTTCACAAGAGGAGGGACGACACATCAAGGTTGGAGGGAAGGGGGGCTAGTAAGGAACTTCAGCCCATTACCCTGCAGCACGCTGGGGACACAGCAGCAGAGCCAAAATCTGATGGACATGAGCCAGGGGCTCCTGTGATAATAACAGCCAACAGGGAAACATCAGGGAAACACCTCAAGGGAATTAACAGGTGTTTCTCTGGAAAGGGAGCACGGCCGACTGCCCAGCTGAAGGGCCTCTACACGAACACACGTAGCATGAGCAACAAACAGGAAGAGCTGGAAACAACTACACTGCTGGAAGGCTACGACATAGTCGCCATTATTGAAACCTGATGGGAAGAATCCTACAACTGGAGTGTGGATATCAATGGCTAAAAGCTGTTCAGAAGGGACAGGAGGGGAAGGAGGTGTGGAGGTATTGCCTTCTATGTTAAGAAATGGATTGAGTGTGAGGAAATTTCCCTAAAGAATAGCCACGAGCAAGTCGAAAGCCTATGGGTAGGAATTAGGGACCAAGGCAACAAGGGGAACCTTGTGGTTGTAGTCTACAATAGGCTTCCTGATCAAGGGGAGACTATTGACGAAGCATTCCTACTCCAGCTACAGGAGGTATTGCACTCACAGGCTCTTATCCTGCTGTGGGACTTCAATCACCCTGACATTTTCTGGAAAAGTAACACAGCCAGCCAGAGGCAGTCAAGGAGGGTTCTGGAGTGCCTTGATGAGAACTTCCTGCGACAAGAAATAGACAGCCCTACCTGAGGGAATGCAATACTTGATCTACTGGTCACCAGTGCAGGTGAGCTGGTCAAGGATGTCAAGATGGGAGGCAGCAGTGACCATGCACTGGTGGAGTTTGCACTACTAAGGGTCACAAATCAGTCAAGGAGCATAGTCAGGACTCTGAATTTCAGAAAGGTAAACTTCCAGCTCTGCAAGGAGTTAATTAACAGGACACCCTGGGAAATGATCCTCAGGGAAAAGGGAGCAGAGCAAAGCTGGCAGATCTTTAAAGACACTTTCCATAGAACACAAGAGCTCTCAGTCCCGAAGTATAAGAAATCAAGCAGGAAAGGGAAGATACCATCATGGCTGAGTCACGACCTGCTGGTCAAGCTCAAAATTAAGAGTGTGCACAGACATTGGAAGCAGGGACGGGTATCCTGGGAAGAATACAGAGATGCTGCCCAATTGTGTAGGCATGAGGTCAGGATGGCCAAGGCATGGTTTGAATTGAACTTGGCAAGGGACCCAAAAAATAACAATAAGGGCTTCTACAGGTACATCAATGAAAAAAGGAAAGTGAAAGAAAACATACCCCCTGAAGAACAAGAACAGGGAGCTAGTGACAACAGACGAAGAGAAGGCTGAGGTTCTCAACGACTTTTTTTCCTCAGCCTTTACTGGCAACCACTCTCTCAAAACCTCCCAAGTCAAAAAAAACACAAGGCAGGAATCAAAGTGGTGAAGTCACTCCCACTGTATGTGAAAATCAGGTTTGTGACCTCCTGAGGCACCTGAACATACTTAAGTCTACGGGACCCGATGAGATGCATCCCAGAGTCCTGAGAGAATTGGCAGATGTTGTCGCCACGCCACTCTCAATAATATTTGAGAAGTCCTGGCAGTTAGATGAAGCTCTTAGTGACTGGAAGAAGGGACATGCTACACCTATATTTAAAAAGGGTAGAAAGAAGGACGCTGGGAACTACTGACCTGTGAGCCTCACCTCTGTGCCTGGGAAGATCATGGAGCAGATTCTCCTAGAAGGTCTGATAAGGCACATGGAGGACAGGAAGGTGATCAAGAACAGCCAGCATGGCTTCACTAAGGGGAAATCCTGCCTGACAAACCTGGTGGCTTTCTACAACAGAATGACTGCATCAGTGGACAAGGGACAACCTATGGATGTGATCTATCTGGACTTCTGCAAGGCCTTTGACATGGTGCCCCACAACTTCCTACTCACCAAGTTGGAGAGATACGGATTTGATGGGTGGGCCATTCAGTGGATAAGGAATTGGCTGGATGGCCACATCCAGAGGGTGATGGTCAATGGCTCAAAGTCCAGATGCAGATCAGTGACAAGTGGTGTCCCTCAGGGATCCTGTCTTGTTTAACATTTTTATCAACAACACAGACAACAGGTTTGCAGATGACACCAAGCTAAGTGGTGCTGTCGACACACCAGAGGAAGGGGATGTCATCCAGAAGGACCTAAACAAGCTGGAGAGGTGGGCCCAGGTGAACCAGATTCCTGCATTCCTGCACCTGGGCCAGAACAATCCTCACTATCAATCCAGGCTGAGGGAGGAAGTGATGGAGAGCAGCCCTGCAGAAAAGGCCTTGGGGGTGCTGATAGATGAGAAGCTGGACATGAGCAGCCAGTGTGTGCTTGCAGCCCAGAAGGCCATTTGCATCCTGGGCTGCATCAAAAGAAGTGTGGCCAGCAGATCAAGAGAGGTGATTTTACCACTCTAATCTGGTGGGACCTCAGCTGGAATACTGTGTCCAGCTCTGGAGCTCTCAGCACAGGACCTGATGGACCTGATGGACCTGATGGAGCAGGTCCAGAGGAGGGCCACAAGGATGATCAGGGGGCTGGAACATCTCTCCTACGAGGACAGGCTGAGGGAGCTGGGATTGTTCAGCCCGGAGAAGAGAAGATTAGATTATACACTGGGATGTACAAATGGGAAGCACAGAATGAAAATAATTGAGTCCAAATGATCTGGTCACTCACCTTGGCATTCAGTCCCATGTATACACTCCTCTTATCTGAACAGAATCTTGAAATAGAAAAATTAAATACCGTGGGCCTGATTACTCTTTCATTTATGTGCACGTAAATCAGAATGAATTCCACTGAGTTCAGCAATAGGTAAAGCATCTGTCTACTAGAACAGAATTGCACTCCCAAAATGCTGAAAAGATGCTTTTTAACCTTACATTAACACAAAGGATATCCCAAGCTATTAATAGGATGCATTTCATTTTTGCCCAATAGCCTAATTAAGAACTAACTCATACTTGAGGAGAAAAGGAAGCAATTTGATTTACAGTGTCATATGTGATTAAATCACCAGGGAAGAGAAAGAAGGATTTGAGACGGAAGGGGGGGGAGTTTTAAAATGTATCATTTGTGAAGAATGGAATCTCTTTCTTCTTATAACCCTTTTGCCCCGGTGTTCACAGCTTAAAGAGGATTCACTATTCACTGACTTTTATTTATTTGCCTAAACTACTGATTTTTCATCTTGCAGGGTGGCTTCAAAATCCAATGTGAACTTTTTAAGGCACCTAATGATCCATTCTATTATCCCCCAGGACAGCTCTAGTTCCAGTGATTTCATGGGGAACTGATTTGGAAAATACCCTTTTTCTCCCTTGCAGTCTCCTAGGACCTTGAATCATATTGATATCTGGATACCTCTTTTCTTTGCAAAGGTACCGTGGTAGCCAGAGTCAGCAAACAGACCTGGAGTGAGGGTTGATTGGGGAAACCGATTCACACTGTATGTAGCCCAAACAATGTACCTATGGAACAGCACAATTTCTATGCCAAAGGTGAGACCTTATTGTCAGGTAGTTCTAAAAGCAGTACAGATGCACAGGATTCCTTGCCTTTCTATCTAAGCATATAATACTACCATTTTTTTAAAAAAGCCCTCCTTATTGATTTTCATTTTGTGATAAACATACTTAAAAACTTAGATAGACTTGAGAAACTGTAAGCCAATACCAACAGAAAGTATCACGGGGCTTATAAAATAGAGCATTTGCAGATACTGTTGTTGAACTAATAAAGAGGCAATTCAGAACATAATAAAGCATTGCAAACTTTGGCCATCAACTTCGCTCAGAAGTTTCTCATGCACAAATCTTCATGAGTGAATTGTGCCGTGTGATGACAGTAAAGTTTTTCATCTGTGCATGGCAGTGCTTCAGAGGTGTCTAAATGTTTTACTGACTGGAAAATTGTGGCACTATGTAACCAAGGGATTTGCCTAAGGAAACAGATAATTTCTGATATAACTAGGTCTCCTGACACTCTTAGTGTAACCATTAGACCTATTATCTCTCATAGTCTTGTGTAGAGAAACTATCATGGCAGAACTGCTGCACCCTTTCTTCCTAAAACAACACTGCCAGAGCCTAATCCCATTCTGTGCCTATCTGGATCATCTCTTCCAGTTCCTTCTTTGCAGGATCAAGGACAGAATGGAGCTTGAGATCCTTATTCTTTTTCAAACCCTGCCTTTCAATCCTGCTTTTCTTCAAAGGGAGCTCAGGCTGGTTTGAAGGCAAAAATACCTCAATCACACTGAAAAGTCCACTCCTGAACCCCAGGTAGGACAGGATATTGTTGCCCTATTGCAGGAATGCTTTGGCATATGGCACAGAGATAGGGTTTGGATTCTGCAAAAAAAGATTGCCACCAGCCTGC
The DNA here is from genome assembly GCA_027560015.1 of Chloroceryle amazona. Taxonomy (NCBI): domain Eukaryota; kingdom Metazoa; phylum Chordata; class Aves; order Coraciiformes; family Cerylidae; genus Chloroceryle; species Chloroceryle amazona. The sequence continues at coordinate 12,528 of JANHFX010018547.1, read as the reverse complement.
ACTAATGAATCTGGCAAACTTCAAGGACTTTACCAAGCAAGTGGTTACCTCTGCTGGAAAGTAGCAGGAGCCATTCTGGCAAGATGGGAGATGTCAAGAAAAAAAAATAATTATCTATCTAAAGGAAGGTCATAAATATATTCTCACCTGAATGCTTATTTGTCTTCCAAATGTTTTCACAGCTGTGACCTTTACTTTCATTGCTAGCACCATTACTTAATTTTGCCCATGTCCAGCATACAGGCACACTCATCAGTTTGATGCATAGACTGCATTACAGCATGGTTGTGGGTGGTGTGAGCACTGCAGAGGGAAGGTGTGACTGGGCTGTGTTCCTTTTTCAGTGCATATCACTTCTTGAGTGCTCTACTTGCAGCAGTAGGGTGATACCCAGTGAAAGGTGGAACGTGCTTACAGGCAAGTGAAGTGCCTGGGATTGTTAAACACGGAATGCATTCACCACTGATTGTGTTGATAACCTTTATTTTGTTTTACTTTTTCACATCTTTTTATGCCTCCCTTAACGCCCACAGACATGGAAGGACCTGACCCACTGCTGTTCTTGCTGTCCTTTTTGCTACACATGACACTTTAGACCTGACAAGCAGTTGTTACCTGAAGCCTATGAGCATGCATGAATCATGAGCTACCTTGGCCATAATTCAAGTAGCTGTGGCAGACATCTGTCTTCTGGAAAAATTCCACAGCCACCCACAGCTCATAGAGGAGTTAACCTTGGGAGATGCATGCAATTGCACTAGAGACATGTGCAGTGCATCTCTTCCAGACGTAGTAACATCCAGTGTCTATTTGGGAGGACAAACCTTCTGCGAAGCCCCTCTTTGTGGACTCCTTGTTCAGTCCACATTATAAGGGGTGCTTCAGAGGTGATCTCACCAGTTTTCAGTGTTCACCGTGAAATATTAACATGTAGCATCATGACAATATGTCATTGTTGCCCAGTGAGCTGCACACTGTGATTCACCATCCTTCAGCTTGGAAGTGCAGCACCCCTTGAACATACCCTTCTCTTTTTGATTTTTTTCAGTGTTTGCTGTAGCTGCATGCTGTTGCTGTAATGCTAGCTGGGATGAAGAGGCCAGAGATATTTTTCTGTCATTTTGGAATAGCCTCACTGGTAGCACAGAGAAGATCAAAATGACACGAGAAGACAGAGGTTCTTGCTTTAAAGAAACATTTCAGATGTGGGAACAGAGAGAAGTGGAGAGAGGTAGCATTAGGGAGGAGAGAGGAAGAAGAGAAAATTTGGCTTAGTAGAACCAGGGAAACTGAGGGAAAGATCCAAAGCATTTCAGGGAAGACAGCACTTTCACCTTATTGTCAGATTAAAGAGCTCAATAGGGTAGGTAAGAAAAGGAACATTAAAATGAGTAATGTCAGGGAGGATGCAGAGGGATAGGATACAGATTCAGAGGGGGGAAAAAGGGAGGAAAAAGTCCTTAAAATAGCAAAGAATTCACAAAGTTTAGCTTGTATCATAAAATCAGGAGGATTATGCAGTTTTAACTTCTCCAGAATAAGTAGCATGATAGATTCAGATCCTTCAAATGCTGGGTGTTTAGGGGCCATCTGTATGTGGCCAGAAAAGAAGGCAATGGTTATATCAGAATATGGCAATGGTACAAAAGTATACAAGGTGAAAAAGCAAGCAATCTGGCTTGTGTATAGGGGACAACTGTGCAGGAACTGTCTTCATACCACTGTAGAAAACCACCAAGACCACTGTTTGGGAGTGCAAAGAGTCTGCTTTGTAAACCCAGAAACAGAGGTGTGATCTGATTTAGGACTACTGCAGTTCTGCCTTGATGCTTACCAGTTCCACCTCAAGGGGAAGAAAACAAGTGCCACAGTGATTTAAAGACAGAATATCAAACCAAACTGCTGCAGGCCTGCTTTCCACATTTTCTTGCTTTTATAGTTTTAGCTCTTGTTCCAACAAAAGGACTTCTGTGTGTGTGTCTCTGTGTGTGTTTCCTTCCAAAATTGTCACACAAAATCAATGACTGGAATTCTTAAGAAAGACATTGGTAGAAATTTTTAGAAGCTTGTGAAGCATAATATCCCTCTTACCTTCCCCCCTGTCAAAACAGCAGCACTTTGTATGAAAAATTTGCTTGTGTAGCTTGATTTTTTAAATTATTTTCTTTTCTGTTACTTTTCTTTCTGTCATTTGCTTCCCAATCAACTGCAGAAGGGGGAAGACAATCCAGAATATGAGGCACACCTCTTGAGATTTGCAAGACCTTTGTTCAGCCCCTCCTGTGCTACAAATGCCTTGTGTGATGTTAGGAAAATCACTTCAAGTGTCCCATATCTCAGTTTCCTAACTGTAATGTGGGAATTACACTCCTCGTTATCTTGGAAGTGGTGGGAAGGTAAATCTGTTAGTGTTTGAGCATCTCAGTCTCTATGATGTGGAGATAAATGTTAGGTAAATATGCAAACAGGAGGCCTCACAGGTCCCTTTCTGTGGATTTTATTCAGACTCCTATCTGACAAACAAGTATCACATTTACAACCCCAAGGGAGGATGTGCAAGTCCTGATTTCTGGGTGGGTCTTTAAATGGATGTGGAAGTTTAAAATCAAGGCTGTAGCGTGACAGTAACAGAATTTTGCTTTGTAGGCGAAGAAGCATAAAGCAGTGCCAATGTCTTTATTTGAAAAACTCCCTGAGACATTTCTAAAACAGATTTTCTGTAAAATCTGTTGCATTCACAACTACAGAATGTTATGATCTAGCACAAAAGTTTTTACAGCTACTCAGTTATAATAGAGGAATCCCAAGCTCAGGCCTACAAAACCGTTTAGAGAGGACACCCTCCTTTGCAGATTTCCACTGTATAATTCCTGCAAATCAGCAGCTATTTCTGTACCAACTGGGCATTTAAACATTATGCAGGAATGTTGGCAATGCTGTTCTGGATGCAATAGTACCTATTTGATTAATGAATTATTATATTTTCCTCTATAATTGAAACCTAATTAAAATGTTGTTTGGAGAAAAAAAATTGGAAACATGCGGATGAAGTTTAAATAATTACCAGTCATATGTTTAGTTCCTCAGCAAAGTAGTTGGTTTGTTTTGTTTTTCATAACGTGCTGCTTTATTCTGTCTCCCAGCTATGTTGCAGTGTGCTCTTTGCTGTTTTGCAAACTGTAACGTACAATGATGGTCATTACTATTCATAGATTCATAGAATTTAAGAATGTAAAGGATGATTAGATGATCTAATCCGACCTCCTGCTTAGCAAAGACCAGACGTTTCATCCAGTTACCCTGGTATTGAGCCCAGTAACTTGTGATTGACGAAATTGGATCTTCCAGAGAGACATCTACTCTTGGTGTGAGGAATTCAAAAGGCAAATAATTCCTGGATAGTCCTTCCAGTATTTAATCATCCTTACAGTTATAAACCCCTCATTTCTGCACCTTGTTTCTAATTTGCATTTTCTGGTTTTAAATTCCAGCCATTGGTTCTTGTAATATGTCTTTTTCCACTAGATTAAGAAGCCCTTTAAAAACCTCTGTGTTCTCCTGATAAAGGTACTTATATGATCTAATCAAATCACCTTTAGGTCTTCTTCTGAATTTAATAATAAGAAAAGTGTATTTATTTTGTAGAAGCACTTACAGGCCCCAATCATAGAGCAAGCTCCTGAGGAACTGACAGTTTTTTAAGGCTCAGTTTTTAGGAAACTGGAGTTCATTCCTTCTCTGTCACAGATTTCTGGCATCTCCTTGGTCATGGCACTCAGCTCCTTTGCTTCTTGGGTGCTCACCTAACAGATGGGAATACCATGAGTATATATATTCCTCCATGGAGTATATATGTTAATAACCATAAAGTGCCAGAGGAACAGTATTAGTTCCTGTGCTGAGCACAGTAGAAGCATGTAAGGAGATGTCAATCCTAAATCATTGTCCAACTAAATGAAAAAGAAAAATAAATCTCCATGCTAGATATGGGTCAAGGTTGGGTATCTCCTGTACTGAACTCTGAAACAAGTGCTGATTACTGTAGTGAAGTAGCTGTGTTTTAAATTAAAGCAATAGTGAGGCATGACTACATTAGGTAACTGAGTGCAATGCTGTGTGACTTGATATGATGCTGACCTCAGCTGTACCACCCTCACATCATGCAGAAATAATGTTTGGATCCCAAAGATAAGTGATTCAATGGCAGAAGACTTGGACTTGAACTAAACTGACTGACTGACTGATCCATTTTTTTCCCCACCAAATCTACGCTTTGACCACAGGTACAGGTAAAACTTGGATGAAACTCCTGTACTTCAGCTGTCCCAGCTGCCTCCAAAGTGATTGTGGGACCATACCCAATTTAATATGCTGGCCATTGGCCTTTGGCAGTGAGGCTAGGTCTTTACAGAGCTGCAAAAGTTTACAGTTGCAGATAGGGCTTTGCATCCCTGTACTGAAAGTTAAAATAAAATAAAATATAATAATAATAATTAAAAAAAAGTTAACAGGCAAATCCCAATTAGACTTCCAGAATAGTTTCCGGTCATACCCAAGGTCTCTGTAAATGTGTTTATTACACAGGAAGATATTGAGACTTGCCAGTTTTAAATGGAGCACTTGTAATTCATAGATGCTCTAGAAAAGTACAAAAGGATAGTGCTGAAGGAATCAATCCCAGTCATGGACTCAGAGCAAGCCTTTGCCTTGGAATGTCAGTTTGGGCAAAGCATCTGTTTGCTTCTCAGAATATACACTATATGGGCACTGTAATCTAAGGCCAGCATAGTCCCTGAAATATGCAGGTAAGTGTCCACGGGAGACAGATGGGAAAGGATTTTGGAATAGCTTTTATAGTGTCCCTGTGCTTTTTCTCTTCCCCATCTATGGTGGTATCTTCAGGACACTTCTTTGCTTTTACTTGCAGGTTCTTATACATTCCATCTCAAAAAACTCTGCAAATATCCATGATGCTGTTCCCTTTCTCCTTGAGCTCTTAAACGCAATGCTGCTTTCCATGATATGTGGTTATGTGCAACAGTTACTCCTTATGTTTTATCCACCTGAAGTGCAGCGTATTCTCCTCTTTCCAAAGCACTAACATCTGGCATCAAGCAACCCTATACATGATTAGCTGAGAAACTCAGGTTTAAGAACCCTGAAAAGAATAAACCTCTGAAGTCAGAATGTATAGTAGCTGTTATAATTTGCTCACTCTTAATTACCTCTTCCCATTATTTGTCTCCCTTTAATGGTACATCAACATCTTCTAACCTCTCACTCAGCAACTGGTTTGTCAAGGCTGTAGATACACATTTGATCCAGTTACAGGCACGTGTTTAGCCATGGGGGGCAAAACTGCACTAGCAATACACAAGCATGGAGCTGGGCTAATTCTGTGAAAGTGCTTCAGGTTTAAACAGATGTATTTGTTCTGATGAGCTACCATTCATGTACCAAGCCAGGTGCTTCTGTCAGTCTGCCTCAAGTTGAAGCCTGGGACCTGGAACACCTCTCCTATGAGGACAGGCTGAGGGAGCTGGGATTGTTCAGCCCGGAGAAGAGAAGGCTCTGGGGAGACCTAACAGCCACCTTCCAGTACCTGAAGGGAGCTTATCAAGAGACTGGAGGGGGCCTGTTTACAAAGGCCTGAAGTGAAAGGATGAGGGTCAATAGTTTTAAACTAGAGAAGAGTAGATTTAGATTGGATATAAGGAAGAAGTTCTTTACCACGAGAGTGGTGAAGCACTGGAACAGGTTGCCCAGGGAGGTGGTTGAGTCCCCATCCCTGGAGACATTTAGGGTGGGGTTTGATGAAGCTCTGAGCAACCTGCTCTAGTTGAGGATGTCCCTGCTCTCAGCAGGGGGATTGGACAATATGAGATCAGTTTTTTCAGTATAACTTTCACTACCAACACCTGACAAGAATGAACACTTACAGACTTACTCAAAAATTACCTGATTATAAAGTTTAGCAATTCTATAATATATTTCAATCCTTAAAATATGAGCTATATCAAGATATATACAAAAATTAAGGAAAAAAATAATTATGTCCCTTAGAGAACCTACAACAAAATTTTACAAGATTCTGCTAGACAACAAATGAGTTAATGTACCTAGAAAGAGTATGTGTGTATAGTTATCAATATATATATACACACAGAGTACATACTTTGAAACTTTAGTTATATATACTATTGTATCAGATAAGACCAGGACCAGCTCAGACTTTTTTTTGTAAGAGAAAAAAACCCTAAATCACAAAAATTTACCTGCGTTTGATATAGTAAGGCTTTCTCTAGACTAATACTTAAGACAGACATGAATCTGGTTTCTTTTCAGTGAATTAAAAATAGAAAATAAACCTCAGGGATGCAACTAAGGTACTCCGGCTGCAAATAGCCCATCAATTCACACGATGAAGCAAGAGCTGATCTGCAGTTTAAAGCAAAACAAAAAATTAGTGACAGTTATGTTGCTCTTGCATCTTAAACATTGACAAACATTTGGTAGAACATTAGGTCCTCCAACTGACTTTTGGAAACTTCTGGTTTTTTTGGTTTGGGTTTTTTTTTTTTTTTGCTTTTAACTTACATTCTGTAAATCTGTGAGCTACTGAAGAGATGAAGGTTTTGATGCTTTATTTTTTGTTTTTAATCTGTAACTAATGACAATAATTATTCTCAAAAAAACCCCACAAAAACACTAAAAAAAAAAAGCACAAACAACCCACAACCATCTACCAATATCTATGAAACAGATCATGGCTTAATATAAACTGTAGTAGCAAAGATATCTGTAATGAACAATTTTATGTGCTTACTACAATAAAAGGGAAGAAGCAGACAGATATATTAACAGTAGTGCAAAGTGCCCTACTTCTATTATTTTGTACTCAAAGATCATTTTCAGATCAGGAGAGGCCTGAAAACTCAACACTCCAGCTCTCAGACAGACGATTACAAAACACCAGTAGCTTGCTCCAGTCCTTCCCTGCAGGATTTATGTGCTGCCAAGATGCCAACCTGAGCCCTATCCAGAGGAGGCTAATTTACTTTTGTTTACTGAGAGAACACAAGCAAGAATTGGCTAGCTTACAAGAAGCCTCCCAAGGACATTCTTATTTCATGCCAGGAACACACTGAGAAGATGGTTTTGTGTTGGTCCCATATATATTCAAAGCAGACAGCCAAGAGACAGGTCCTATGCACAATTCACACAGCTGCATCAGTGTAAACTGGTTGCTGAGCTAAAAAGTACAGGCAAAACGAAGTGTACTGACATGCCCAGAACACTTGTGTGACTGAAGTTAAGCTACAAAAAAAAAAGCGGTGCAGCTGAAACCACTGGCCCTATAAATAATGACTCCTCTTAAGGGTTGTACATCCTTTTTTCACAGCAGCTTCCCCACAGGATCAGGCACTAAATTCAATAATCCCACCTCAGAAAATAAAGGGAGAAAAGTTTTGATGACTTCCTAAAGACATTACCAATTGTACCTATCCTGTAAGAACTCTAGACAAGAAAAGTTTGTTTATACTCTGATTAAGTTATTTATGCATATCATACATTCATATTGCACCATACTTCGTGTTCTAGAGGCATCCTCTATTTCCAGGGTGATGGAAGCGGGTGCAAGCAATGATGAATAGCCTAAGCCAAGTCCAGCTCACTCTGGAGCAGCTCTACACATCCAACTGCATTTTTCATAGGAGATTATTGTTACAGAATAAAATTTAAAAAAACCCAAACAACAAACCTCAAACCCACCACTAACCAAACTGTTCTTGGACGTTTTCAGCATCCATACACAGAAAACTGCTCTGCCACTTGGATCTTCCCAGTTGCTATAAAAGACAGGAATGCAGAACTGGGACTCAAACTTGTTAAATAAAAAGCACCTGAACTTGCATTCACATGTAATCAATATCATTAACACCTAGGAACTATTACACAGGAAATCCAGTGGAGTAGAATTATGTTTAGTTTAGAACAGAGAAATCCTATTTAGCCTAGCAACATTACTAAAAACCATTCTAGCCATCCACCACAAGACCAGGGGGTCCTCTTCTGAAGGAGTAATCAGCCTGGCAGTCAGTCCTCTCTCCTCTTAAGAGCTTCTCAAGACTCTACTTCAAAAATTCTGCAGGATGCAAAACTTATTCCTCCAATGACAAGGTTACAAGAGAGCAAGATCCAGTGTTTCTAACATTCCTATAGGGACTGTCATGCAAGTACAATAAAACTCTTCTTTGCAGCCTTCTCATTTAACATTTTTTATAAACCTTTCCTTGGAGGAGCAGTCTCACATCATTATTAGACTTAAAAAGTCATTTAATTGTTTTGGTTAGAAAAGACCTTTCCTACCTTTTCAAGCTGAAACAAGACTAGAAACTGGGAAAAAATTCTTCACGGAAAGAGTGGTGGGATATTGGAATAGGCTGCCCAGGGAGGTAGTTGAGTCGCTTTGTTGACCTTCTCT
>JANHFX010018546.1:0-136960 GCA_027560015.1 Chloroceryle amazona | reverse complement strand
CCACCGCCTACAAAGGCGCGTGAATGGAGCGCCGAGGGGCGGTGGCGCAGCTCGGTGACGTCGTCTTTTTGCGCGAGGCCGGCGGAGTGATGGCGGCGGTGCGGCGCGTTGGGTCGCGACCAGCGGCGGAAAATGCGGGCGCGGTGGCGCAGGGCGTCCGCCGAAAGCGGCAGTGGAGGCCGGTCTTGCTGCGCAACGTCATAGGCAGCGTCCAGGAGGGTGAGTAGGGAGTGGTGAAGCCCCGACTGGCCCGCGGCGCGCTGGAGGTGGTGTTGTGGTAGGAGAAACGGTGAAGGCCCGGCGCGGCCAGGCCTGCATGCTTTAGTGAGGGGTTACGCGTCTCGAAGCCCGGAGACCCGTTCTCGCCTGTTGCCCCAGGAGTAGTAAAGCGATTGTTGCTCGGCGGTGGCGAGGTCGGCTCCGTGGAGGCTCCGGGCCGGTGGCTGTAAAGCTGTTTGGGTGCAGTCTGGGTCAGCCGGAGCTCCCGGACCTCGGGGTTGCAGAGTTTGTTGGTTCCCGACAGTGAGGATTCTCTGTTCTAGGACTCACATTCAGTTTTCTATGAAGCTGTGTGTTTAAAATAGAAATGTATTGGGAAATGGTTTCAGACTATTGACAGGTAGTTGCAAACATAAAAATGAACTCATAGGGTCAAGAGTATCGGCTTTTGCAGCACTTTTATGAAATTTCAAGTTTGGAGAAAGGAAAAGTTTGGAGGGATTTGGACTTGTTGCTTTTAGAAATTATTACTGAATGCTATAAAAGTAAATAGTTCTTAAGACTTAATGCAATGGAAAATAATGTACATATTAGAAAAAAAACTTGTTTAGCTTAAGAATGATAGGTGGCTGTATAATGAGAATGAAGCAATTGTTATATGGTATTTCTTAAAAGCTAATTCGTTCTGTGATGTATTCTTTTGCAGCTGTAGAAAAGCTTTTCTTGGAGAGGGGTAGGAAATAAGTAGTAGCAATAACAGTGCTATTTGTATAAAAGAGATAATGGAATATTAATATATTTAGTTACTTTTTTCCTGTGACATTGCATCCGCAGACTACAGTCTCACTGGATTCAAATGCATTCACAAAGGTATATAATATTGAGCTTGTGTTAATTAGTGTGTTTGCAATGGCACATTCTCTCAGGGGTTTAGGTGATAATTTTCAGTAAGCCTGTACAAGCTGCAATATTACAGTAGGGAGCAGATTCATGACTGGTTTTTTCCTTGAATTTTATCTTGGCCTGTATTAAAATTAGTACAAGTCAAGGCTTTTTCCATTTTGGAAATAAAACGGATTGAAATGGTCTTGGCAACAAGTGAATTGTTATTACTTCAGTGCAGGTGTGCTTAGCTCCCTTTTTCTTATGTTTTCAGGACGAGGATTTGCATTTCGGAGAAAACAAAAGATTGAAAGACAATACAGGAAATTGTTGAAAAAGAGAAGAAAGGTCCCTTCACAACAGGATGATCAGTTTACTGATATTTATCCAGAGCACTTGAAACATCTTTACCTAGCTGAAGAAGAAATGCTTAAGAGACGACGCAGGGCTCCAGATAATTCTGTTTCATCAGAAGAAAAACTGAATAAAGCAGTAGAGTAAGCTTTTTAAATATCTCTCTAAGAACAAGGAACTGTTTCTATCACTAAAGTAATTTTTTAGATCTTATGCTTATATGAATTTCAGTCCAGTGATTTGATTTACTAAAAAAAAAATGCCATTAGGGTTTTAATGTTTTTTCCTCATTGCTAGCAAATTTAAACATACACCTTTGTTGTGTTTGCATCAGTATCAGAAAGAAAAATTGATGGTGTTTAGGGCTTGATTCCACAGAAATATTATCACAGTCACAGTTACCATTTTATTTTAAGGATAAAGTTCAGCCCAAGAGCAATAACTGTTTGGCCAGTTTTTTACCATAGCTATAATGACAACAGCCTGCTTTTCAGATACTGTGAGTTTTCCTTTGAATTGATCCTCAGTATTTTTAAACTGTTACTTTTCAGAAACAATTATGCATGATCTTTCTTTTCCTGGTTTGATAAGTTGTCTTCTTCATATCGCACTGTATTTCTCCTAGATTGAATGATACTGTGTGCTGTTATTCTTTTGTGCTTCGACTAGTTTTGGGGTGATTTTAACTATGAACTTCAAAGGAACATGAAATGGAGCATTTAGCAAAACCTTAAAGCAGTAAAGTGTTCTTGATCAAAGTAATAATTTTAAATAGTAGGGGTGTCATAATAATTTGCCACTGGTGTTTGTGGATTTTTTATTATTATTTTTGTTGTTGTTGGTTTTGTTTCTTTGTTTTGATTTAAATTTACCAGGAGATGTCAGTTGGAGTTTCTCACTTGTGATCTGATGAATGTCAGACAACATTAAACTTTTTCTGCCTACATGACAGTAATTCCCTTTAAAATCTTGGTTAGGTATGTTAGTAAAATAAAAAGCCTAGTCACTTGGATCTAACACTGTCATGGCACTGGTTTTAAGTATCATTCAAGTATAGTGACTGCAATAATGCCCTGTTGTCCTTAGAACGAGTGTCTTAAGTCTTTGAATCCCAAGGTATATCTACATCTAAACTTTCCTGGGAAGAATGCCCAGAATAGGCAGGAAAGGCTGGCAGATCTAAGCCAGTAAATCAGAATTTAAAATTCTGCAAAAAATGTCACTGCTAATCTGTGAGGTGGTGTGATGCATAGAGTCGCTAGACAGACTTCAGTGTTCTGTGGGAATATAAAATCAGACTTTGCTCAGGTAATTCTGGTTTTAGCATGTATTGCAGTTTAAGTAGTTTGGTGCTTGAGATGGCGAGGTGTCATTACATAGTATTGCCACAAGATGGAGATGAGAATAAAGCAAAATTTTTGTTTCCACCAGAAGAGTTGTATTTCTAAATTAAAGTAGGATCAGGTAACTTCTCTTTCGTTTTTGATTGCCTGTCTGAAATCTCCTGAATGATGATGACTAGCTTCCAACTTTTTGTACTGAGTAGTGGAGTGATCAAAAACTTATTTTGTGGACAGTTCTTGAATAACTAGCATGACTTACGTTTTTCAAGCGTGAAATGTCTTTGCTACCACACTGTTAATGAAATGAGTTTATTGTAAATCAGAAAAAAAATTGTTTAGACTAAATAACCAGGAAAATCCACTCAAAGTAGTGTGACAATAAATGTCAGGCAAATGGCAGTTTTTATTGTACTGTCGTCTTTGGTGAAAGATACCTGGGCAGTTTTATATGGAAACTGTGAAAGAATGTGATTTCAGTTAAATTCATAAAGTTAAGGGCAATAATATGCTAATCTCCTTCAAGAAGAAACTTTTAGAAAGGCATTGCTACTTACTACTGTGCATTTTCACCTTGCCATGTCAGCCTGACATTTCTGGCAGGCAGTCTGCGAACAGCTGGCTGTCCTCATATCTCTGCAGCTGTATCCATATGTCAGAACTGAAAGGAGATAATGCATCTCTAAGCTAGAGCGTTCAGTTTTTCTATTGCTGAAGAGCTTATATGGTGAGGAAAAAAAAACAACCCACTTTTAGTCACTCTTTAAACTTCATGAAACATTACTTGCGCAAAGATCCAGCAGATAAGTCATATGTGTTTCTAAAAGCTGTGAACAATCCAGTCACTGGTACACTTGGCACTGGAGGAGTTTTGTTTGCTGTGCTTTCACGCAAGCTGCTCATTAAACAACATGTGACAACACTGGGTATCATGTAAGATCAGTGCCAATAGGTATCTGTTCAGTGTAGAAGGATGAACCTTCAGAAGTCTCTTTCAAAGTAACTTCCCCAAATATGCAAAAAACAGTGGAAGACTATGCTCTGATTCAGCAGTGGCTCTAGGATATATGGTTATGTCTGCTTTGTGATAGTCCATATCTGAAGGACATGTACTTTTTCCTACAGGTCAGTTATGACTGAAAGGAAGTTTAAGAAGAAAACGGCCAATCAGAAGGCAAAAGAGGAGTATGAGAAAATAAAGGCTGAACGTGCTAGAAAGATAGAGGTAAATATTTAACAAATCTTTTCATGATTGCAGACAAAGACTAGATTAATACCATTTCTACCTATCAAGTCTTACATCTGGACCCAAATAGGACCAAGGGGACCTCTCCAAATAGGGAAAAAAACACAGGCACTGGTATTTCAGTCTTTTTCAGCTTGATAGCAATACCCAGGCATGCAGGTGTTCAAAATTATTCCCTTTTAGTTTACTATTTTTGTCTTGCAGTTGTCATTAGTGGGATTTTATGTCAGTTGATACACCAAGAAAAACTTAAAAGTTTGATCTGCATATGCAAGTGTATTATACTAGACTTCTTAAGTATTGTAAGTAATAACAATACAGTCATCTTGTGATGAAGAATGAAATAGCCATCTGACTTCTTACAGTGTTACCATAATGCAGTCTTCATTTTACCTTTTTATGTGCTTTGACCAAGAGTGAAACAATTAACTATAATAGTATCTACAGCCAGAAGCTTTAGTAAGTATTTCTCTTATTCTAATTTAATGGGACTTTTATTCTTACAGGGTGTATTTTAATATTGTTGAATATCTCAGTTGAGTTATTTGACTGAGACTTCGTTATTTATCAAGTTTTGTTTTTTCCCAGTACATTGTTTGTTGCACTGTCAAAAGGCACACACAGTTGTAATGTTTGCAGAGGTTGTGTAACTTGATGCTGACAAACTGAATTTCAGTAACTACTGTATAAATATTACATAAATGTATAGCTTGATAAGACATTATTTCTTCAATTTAGCTGTATTAAAAGCTAGAGTAGTTTTATGTAGGCTGATGCATGATTCTGGGTGAGTTGCATGGTTGTTCAGCTGACAGCTTCTTTGAATATTAGATGCAGATCACGCTAAAAGAAATGAATATTATAAGCAGCATATTTAGGGGAAATAGGAATGAACAAAAAACCCAGAAAGACTGCAAGTAATTGTCTTTGAACAGCACAAAAGAGTTATGTGAGAGGAGGTGTTAGCTTTTTTGGTCTTATTCAAGGTATTTGGAAAAAAAAAAAGTAAGAAAACCAACCAAAACCAAACAGTGGTTAAATGATTACTGTTATTGTGGCACTTATGTGGAATACTGGTACAACGATCACATGCTTTACCTTCACATATGTTGTCAAAACCCGAATTGCTGGTTTTTATTTTGGTAAAAGAAATAAGCTTAAAGGCAGAATTTTTGCTTCCACACTCTAAAAAAAAAAAAAAAAAGCTAGGATTTTGTAGAGATCAGACAAAAATAAAAGTAACAACTGCCTAAGTTAAGACAAATGTTCTTGTTTTGAGTAAGCATTTGGTTGGTGAATTAAACTGATGAATAATGTTAATCATTGTTACGGTAACGTAAGTGTAGCATTCTGAAGAGAGAGATCTTATCTTTGCAGGTGTTTTTATTTCCTCCCAAAGCTCTTGAATGTCTATTTAGAAATATTTTCTGGAGTTATTTCTGGTTAATTTTTATATTCTACAACACAGAATATTCTTACTAATCTTTATACATCACAGAAGCTATCTATGCTACAGCAAACAAAAGCTAAACTGATAAACTATCACCTGCTTGGGCATTCTGCAGCAGCATCTGCCCTTGTGGTCAGCATGGCACTGCATTTCAAAGAGTAAGCTTACGAGAAGAAATGATCCAAATAAACTGAAGAAGTCTTTCAGTCCAATTTGTAATGTCATATCATGTCCTACTAAAATACACAAGTGGAGCAAGCTAGTTAACTTGTTTGCTGTGGATGTTTGCCCAAATTGCTTATTAAAATTGCAACCCAAGAGAATAGGGTGTGTGTTTATTGTTCAATAAAAGCTGAATGTACCTTCATGATGATTATTCACATAGTGTAAGTGCCTCTCATAGTGTTCTGGTTGTATGTGCTGTCCCCTCAGTACAGAAAGTTTGTACAGTTGAAAATTTGGTTAGGTTTTGGGTTTTTTTGCTCGCTGTTGAGTAAAGACAGAAGCCTGTGTTGCTTCAAAGACAATAGATCATTAATAGTTTGGTCTTCAGTTGCCCTAGGTAATGCTGCTTATGGCACTATCCTAGTATCACAAACCTGCCCAGCTTCCAGATCCAGATGTCCCATATCCCATCTGCCAGTCCTATGCAGATGTGATCAGTATCCTATCATACATGGGCTGCCAAGACATTTATGTGAGGGCTGCTGTAGCAGTCTCTTGCACTCAAGACAGGAATGCAGGAAATTTTTGACACTTTGTGACTTAATGAGAAAAGTCAAGGAGCTCATTTTGCAAAAAGGAAGTAGTAGGTGTTTTAGTGATGAATCTTATAATAGGATGTTCTACTAAAGAGATCTTGGCTCTTGAAGCTTTAGGGAATATAATGCGTTTTGTTTGTGGAATGTGCTGAAAGAGCGTCCCAAATTAGCTTTTAATAGTACTGGTGTTTCTTCTGTCAGTACAACACCTAATTGCTGGTACATTTACAAGAAAATTTGTTGCTTTTACATAACTTTGTAGTTATAAAAAGTACTTAATTATTTCATAATCATAACTATTTGTTTCATTTCAGGAAGCAGAAAAAAGAAAACAACAAAGAGAAGCAGCTCAAAAGTTGTACAAGCAAAAGAAAATGGAAGCTTATAAAATACTGAGTAAGAAGACAAAAAGAGGACAGCCAAATCTAAACTTACAAATGGAGTTTCTTCTTCAGAAAATACAACAAAAGCAATAAACCTCTATGTACATCTTAACTGCAGGTTTTGGGTTACCTGTGAACGTTTTATTAAATTACTTGTAGAAACAAAAAGACATTATTTATTAAATTACTTTTGTCAGTGACTTGATTTATCTCATCAGCCTGGGAGTGGAGATATGTATTCTGTGCTGAGAGAGAGAGATCTGGTACTGTGAAAATAAATGGTCTGTATTTCTAAACTTTAATTCTATTAGCTATGAAATATCCTGAATTCCAAATCGTTAGTCTAGTACCATCTGAATATGAATCTACATAGTGTAAAGAATTTGTTTTCTAGCTCTAACACTTCCTTCAATGGTAACTACTAAAACTATGCTTGAGAGGAATAAAATGGTACATGTGACATAACTGATATCTAACGAACTGCCATGGCTAGGAGTATGTTTTGTGTACTGTTGGATTGGGTTTGGCAAATGAAAACAAGGAACATAGACTATATTCGGTTGGCTATTATTTATCATTCTCCACAAGTAATAAAACTTAACCAAAAATTAGTTTTGACATACACTTTGTGCTTGGTGATTTATGTCTTTTTTTTTTTTTGTTCATAAACTAAAGTATGACTTTCTAGCTATGATGAATCATGTAGATGGGTTGAGCTTTTGGTATGCTGAGTGTATCAAGTTTCTAATCTTTGCCCTTTGGAACATCTTTAGAAAAATAATTCTTTTAATACTTGATTTGGAGATGAAGTTAGTAATCTTTGGCCTAATAAAATGAAAGCATTTTTAGTAAGACTAAGTTTGCAATAAAACAAGCTAACTATTTTCCTTAGTTTATACAGGAGAATACTATTAGACTTTTGCCTTTATCTCAGTCTACTTTGGCAGCCAAGAAATAATACTGAGAGGTTTTCTGCCTATCATAAAGACTAGTTAGACATTAAAGTAAGGAATGTCATGGTAAAAATTTCTCAGGACATGTTCCATAAGATTTGCGTTATATTTACAGTATTAAGTAATAATTCAGTTATCTAATTTTGAAGTTGATGTCCTTGAAAAATAATCCATATTTAAAATTTCCTTGTTGAAAAATGTATTTTTTTTGATTGTGTGGTCAGTGTTTTTAGAGGAGGAATATAATGGGAGTTTGAGTTGGCTGAAATGTTTCTTCTGTCACTATCCTGAAGCTTTTTCCACCTTGTTACAACATTTGCAAGGCTATGAATATTTGTGCTGTGATGTCATTTAGGAAAAGCCAAACACAGGCCATCAGGTAGTGCACCAACAGAAAATCTGGGAGTTTGTTTGTGAAATGGGAGTGTCATTTCTAGGAGAGAGTGTAAATTTGATATGTTTATTTTATACTTTTCCCTCTGATTTTTGTTTTGTGTTGTGTTTTCCTGGTAATTGCTGTGATTGACACTTTTGAATTTCTCTGAGCTGAACCATTAAAGAGCAGAAATCTGCAAAGTGCCAGGAAAGTGGGAAAGGCAAGTTTTGAGATACAGATTCAGTTTCAATACTTGTTACTCTAGGCTGTCAGCTTTAATTTTAAAAAAATGTAAAATACAACTATTTGCAATTATTAGGGGTTTTTTATCAGTAGTGTGGAAGACTTCAAATATTGGATTTGTGTAATTTGTGAATAACCTGAAACATCTTCCATGTGTCCGTATGAATTCACGGTCGTAGTTCTTCCATTTTTTTTTTTGTTTACGCGTGTCTGTTACTCTGTATGATCTTTTAGCATTCTTTGGCTAAGGTAATGTTGAGCACAAGTATTCTGAATTACCATCTTAAAAAGACCTCAGCTTATTATCAGTTTGCTTACATACCTACTGAGCAAATGTTTGCCATGATGTCATCTGTCTGGAAAGATTTCAGAAAACTCTTTAAGACCCGCAATTCCATTAGTGGCCATCTTGGATTACTGGTGTTCCTGGTGTCTATCTATAAAGCATTTGGATGAAGTTTGAATGATGCATTTGAAATCCAGATTTTTTTTTTTCTCTTGTGTTGACTAAAAGCTTCAGTATTGAAATATTCCATATCGTTGATTCTTCCTGGAGAATAAGTGAGGTAATATGAGGTAGTAAGATAATTACCTTTTTTTCCTCTTTCATTCCTCCCTAGCAATAACAAGTCTCAGTTATTATTAGTGGAATTCTTCTCTGAAAAACAGTCTCCATTGTTTTACTTGGATTATTCTCTGAGGGATTTTTTAAGAATTAGAATTTTGAGAGAAATTCAGGATTGATAGTATCTGTTGCATAGTATTGGTTATTAAAATTCAGTCTATTAAATTCTGACTTTAATTGTTGCCTTTCTCTTCAGTCTTTTTATTCTATGTTCTGGGTGAAGTTTAATATGACCCAGTTTGTCTGATTTTTCTAAAGAGGCACCTGAAAATGCTTCCCTTTCACCCCAGTGCCTCAGATAACCTCATCAGGCAGAGCACTCAATCAAAACCAGTGTGGTATCTGACCTTAGCCCCAGGGTTGCTAGTTTCAAGGAGGAGAGGGAGTTTTGTAATTTCCCCCCATCACTTTCTTCCATAGCTTTATTTGATTTGGAGATAAAAATGGTCTATCACAGCCCAGCTTCTCACAGACTCTTTTATGAGAGTCCTCTTTTTTTTTTTTTTAGGGGGGGGTGGGGGATGGGTTTTTTGGTTGGTTTTGGTGTTTTTTTTGTTTGGTTTGGGTTTTTTTGTGTGTGTGTTGTTTGTTTGTTTGTGTTTTTCCCACCAGAAGTTAATTTTTGATGAAACAGTTCAAAAAGGAAGAAGTTAAAGTTATGTGTTTCCTCATACTGTCCTTTGGCCATAAAGTAGCGTAAAGTTCATGGGCACTACCTATAAAAGCTGCTGCTTTCAACGGTCTTAATTTGAAACATATGAGAAGTTAGTCCAATGGGATACTGAATTTCTACTGTTTTTTATTACACTTCACTGTGAATATGTAGTGAAGATGTTGAAATGTGAAAAAGAGAAGCATTAGGTCTGTTGCTGGGTTTTTTTTGTTTTGTTTTCTTTTCTGGAGTATCTGGAATACCTGCAGTATTGTGTCCAGTTCTGGGCTCTCCAGTTCAAGAGAGACAGAGATCTACTTGAGAGAGTCCAACGGAGGGCTGTGAGGATGATTATGGCACTGGAGCACCTGCCTTACAAGGAAAGGCTGAGAGACCTGGGGCTAGTTTGGAGAAAAGAAGACTCGGAGAGTATCTAATTAATGTCTATAAATACATAAGGACTGGGTGTCAAGAAGGCAGGGACAACCTGTTTTCACTTGGGCCTTGTGATAGAATGAGGGGCAATGGATTCAAGCTAAAGTACAGGAATTTCCACCTCAACATGAGAAAGAACTTCTTTACTGTAAGGGTTACAGAGCACTGAACAGGCTCCCCAGAGAGGTTGTGGAGTTTCCTTCTCTGGAGACTTTCAAGACCTGTTTGGATGCATTTCTGAGTGATGTCTCCTAGTTTTGCCCTGCTCTTGCAGGGCAGGGTTGGATTCAAGGATCTTCAGAGGTCCCTTCCAACACCTAACATTCTGTGATTCTTTCTAGTCACAAACTCAACTTCTCGCTTCTCTATCAGTTTGTTTTCTATTCTCTGAAAGCCTGCAGACCTTTAGTTATTATGTCTTTCCAGTACATCTTCTGTATAAGATGCAGTAGGAGTAGCGCTGCACAGTTTGAAATTTTAGTCTTTAAATTGGATAGCCAGTGAACGCAGCCTACTTCAGAAATCTCGTTTTTCATTTCATTATAGACCAGTGAAACTGTGAATAAGAAATAAATGAAAGCAAGCATCAGGTACAGTATATATATTTTCTCTTTTTAGTTCTGAGGTACAGAATGTGAAGCTTCTCTTCATGCTTTTGCAGGTATTGGGAAATCATAATACTAACTTAAATGGATCGTCCCATTAGGCTGCACAGGGTCTTTCTCACCCATCTCAAAAGTATTTTTTTTCCCCTTGTCACTAACAGTAAAACCAAAACAAAGTCTTTCATCCCTTAAGATATGAAGGCTTTGGAAATGTAAGACAATGTAGGCTTTGGATTTTTATTTTATTTTTTTCCCAGCTTAACAGTCTGATAAATTATGCCTGTATTAAGAATTGAGTAAAGAACATGAAGTTAAAAACCTGATTGTAATATTAGTGTCTATTTCTGCTTTCACAAAGTAACATTTTAAATCACTAATGAGAGTTAGAAGCAGTTCTAAGTTGGTTACTGACCAGAAGTGTTGTGACCATATGAAAACCAGGAGGATATTTCATTTAATAAAATCAGTAAGGACAAGACAGAGCTCTGAAATACCAGTCTTCTGTAGTATTTTTATTAACTCATGCTTGCCTTCTGGAAATTGGTAAGTGGATAGTAATAATGAATGGAGAGCCATGCAGTTGGCTTGTTCTAAAGAAATCCTTTATGGCACATGGAAAAAAAAAAAAGTCTGAAGTAGTTTAGTCTGAACTCTTGGTAACATAATTGGTGATCTATTCATAAAGCTGCTGTGTAACTGGCCCTGTGATAGGCTGATTGCTCTACTTTCTGTAGAGCATGTTTGTCTTGAGCTTAGTTGTCTTCTATGTAGTCTTTAATTAAGAGCAATTTGGATCATTATTTTTAAGTCTGGTTTTATATATTTTCCCAAAAGAGATATTATCCCCACATTTGTAACTGCTTTTTAATATCTTGATATCAATCTAGTTGAGGAAACACATAATATCTGTTGAGAAACTATATTTGATGACCCCACTTTGAAAATGAATAAAGAAAATAAACATTAAAATAAGTTAGTTTAATAAATTATGAACCTTTTCAGTTCACACTTGCTCCCTAGATAAGTTGGTAAGAAGTGACACATAGATTTTTAAACTAGCTATTTGCAAAAATGCTGAATGTTATTCTTTTATCTGCAATGAAAGATGGTTTTAGATGTGAAAATTAGTGTTAAAACAATAATTTTTCTTTGTCCTGTTTTAAGATTATAAATGTAACATTCTAACTCTAATGTTTTTAAGGTTTTCTGTAGTGAATGGGGATGACAAGGGGAAAATAATCTCATCTGAACACAAATCACAGGTTTCACCCATAGGGATACATACTTATACATGGGGAGTTTACAGTGTCTATTCTAACATCTAGGCTTACAGAGGTAGCTGAGATGAATCCCATCTACTGTGTTGAAGTAGCCTTTGCAGAGGTCATTTGGCAATAACACTTAATGAAAAGTCCATGGTACACAGTGCTGTTCTGTTGAAATTTAGACACAGTGAAAAATGCTTTCTGAGCAATACAACAGTAAAACAGTCCTGAATGTATCCCACACAGCTGACCAGTACAGGCAGTAGAGTACTGTGTTCCTCAGCTCACATTGAGCAAGGAGATACTAATTTTGCTGTGGTAGTTTTTTTTTTTTTCTTTCTTTCTTTGTTCCTAGACTTTTTTTTGTTGGTAGTGTTGTTTTGTTGGTGTGTGCTTTTGGTGTTTTGGTTGGTTTGTTTGTTTGTTTTTTAACAGTAATGATTTGCTACAAGTTAGGTTATTTTGTTTGTTTGTTTTTATCCTCTTTCTTATTTCTCTCTTTTTTTTTTTTCTATTAGTTACTTATGTGATATAATAAAGCACTAGGACTTAAATTAAGTGCCCATAGCAGATGGAAAGTACATGTCCTACAATTGCTGATGTCATCCTAATCTAAAAGTCAAAGGTATGCTGTCAAGAAATTAGAAATAATTGCCCTCCTATTTAACGTTTTTAAAAATTAAGACTATTGTAACATGTAGAGTGTTTTAGGTTAACAGCCATTTCACATTAGTTACATATATGGCTTAGATTGCTTTAAGGAGACCCAGGTAGTGAAATGTGTACAGTACCAAGATAATGCTAGGTTATGGTAAGGCCTACATGTTTTATCTTTCAATTGTTTATATTTATGTTCAATTTACTTTATTGTCCAGTTAAGTTAGATCAAATATAAGGCAAAATCAAATAAATAAATAGCTTTTTTCTTTTTCTTTTTTTTTTCAGAATAGAATCCTAAATTGAATATCTAGCAATAAATTTATTAAGTTTTTCTTAATTTCAAGGACTGGTTGTAGTTCTGTATGTAGTAGTGTCTGTCAGACTAGTCAGGCAGGTGCAGATAAGTGTACTTTCACCAAGGGCTGCATACACCAATTGAATGTTTAGAATTAAAATCGTCTTCAGGCTGATGTAATTTATGTTTCATACCTACACCAGTCTGGGATTTGCTCCCTGATGAAAGGACTGATGTATTTCTGTTGAGGATTTTTCCAGAGAGGAATGGAAGTAGCTGCCCTCCACAGATGTCTGTCTCATTGGCAGGAAATTTGGTCTCAGTATTTAGGATTTACTGTGCACACACAGTACATGTGGTCTGGCCCAGACTCGTCAGATTTATGGCAGGAACCTTTACATCTGATCTGGATGGATATTGAACATTTGAAGCTTCTAGAAGTTTTATTGCACGTTTACATGCATGGCACAATACTAACTTGCTCAGCATCCTTGGCAGCTGGCAACACAGCATTCCAGTCTGCATTCATGCTACTGAATGTTTAAAAGTATGTGAAAATATCACATAGCTCATCAGACTTCATCAGCCAACATCACTGGATACAAAAAGTCCACTAACACCTAACATTTGATAGCCATATCTGCTAACAGATTAAAGCCAAAGCATATTTTTCATGAGAGCACTTGCTTTTGCTTCAGTGTTCTTTTTCAGTTTGCATTTTATTTTCTGATGATAGCTAAATAAGATCAACATTCTGCACTTAGAATCATAGAGCATATATCTGCTGGAGGTGGGATGTGTCTCCTCGGATATAAAGTTGTAATATATTATATTTTATATTCCATTATAGTCATTAATGTGCAGTCTTGTCATCTCAGGAAAATATGCTATAATATAATTTCTGGTTTTAAATGCACACATACATTTCATTCTCCAAAGACAATGCAGTGAAAGCTTTTTTTTTTATACTGCTTTGATTTCTCTAAGAGCCCATCTCTAGAAATCATAGATATAAAAAGCATGAATTCATGCTGTGTTACAGTTTCTACTGATATTTATGTTTTTCTGCTACATCTTTCATTTTGGTTTGAGTGTTCTGGTTTGTTTTTTCCTTTTAGATAGTATAAATAAAAGTGGTACCTTAGGTGGAAAATGGTATTTGGATTTAATGAGGCAGACAGAGCTCCTTTAAAAATAATATGCTATGCAATAAAATACATTTGGTGGTTGATAAACCAATACACTTAAAATATCGATGTATAAAACCCATACTTTGAATATCTGTTGTATATATGTCAACATGTTGAATTGCACTGCAAATTTGAAAACACAAAACAGTATTCCATGTGCACCGTGGTCAAGATTAAAGCAAAGGAACGAGGGTATAAATTACACATCCATACCCAAATATAGGTGTCTGTAAACACCAGTCTAATTTTCAGGCAGTTCCTTAAGATGGTAATTTTTTATTTTAAAACTATTTGCCCAGGTGCTAGTAATTGCTTTTGTTGGTGTTATTTTAAAACCAATTATTCACATCACTTTGTGGTAATTTCCTTTTCTGAATCTGCAAGTATATGAGCTGTTGCTGCCCTATCCTTTTTTACAGTGTTCTGTCCTGAAGACACTTGGTTCTTTAATGCACAGAGATAATGCATAGAGGTGCACTGATTAAACTGCCTTTGCACCAAGAGCAATAAATCAGGCCCAAAATGGCAGACACTTTGTATTTAACAAATATTTTCACTGGGACTGCACAGAGGACAGAACACAGGAACATAGGATCATAGAAATGTCTGGGTTGGAAGGGACCTCTAGAGGTCATCTAGTGCAACCCCCCCTTGCTGAGAGCAGGGACATCTTCAACAGATCAGGAACAACTTCCACTTCCACATCACTGTGAGTAGTAAAGCAATTTGTTAATTTTTCAACTGCATAAGTGGGGGCAGGACAACTCTTACAAACCACATCCTCACTTCCCTGTTCTGCTCCAAACAAGAGCACTTAGAAATGGACTTCATCTGAAATCAGTGGAGCTTCAGCACACACTTGAAGTCAATCATACAAAGTGAGGGAAACTAAAAAAGAAAATAAAAGCCCACCTTGTCATCCTCTGACCTCTAATGTTGTTTGTTGGGTCTTTTTTCTTGAGTTGGAACTTAAGTCTTATGATTTGTGGTTATTTCTTGCAGAGTACTTTTAATTACATCAAACCTGACTGCATCATAAAAGCAAATGAGCAGCTGGGTAGTGGTAGACAGGAACAGCAAGAGCTCATTAAGAGCATTGCCATGTTGGAAGCTTTCTGAAACACCAGATTTTTGAGTGCATTGTCAGAAGATGTCAGAATTAAGCATATTTCTGCGGGAATCCTAAGCTAGCACAAGCCGTAAAGAGCATGGTGAAGGAATTTTTCATGAAAGTTTTAATTTCAAGAGAATTCTGAATATTGCTCGTACCTTCAACCTTCACAACTGATGAAATCCTAAGGTTTTTTTGACTAGGTTGTTGATCTACATTTAATGCCCTGTACACAACGAAAATGAAGATTGTTTGCAAGCTTCCGGGTTCTGAAAGGTCAAGGTATTTTGCAAAAGAATTATTTTCCATAGCTTTTACAGTAGCACCCTTAGTTTTTTAGTATTTTTAACTTTATGAAGATTCTTGGATTGTATTGTAAACTCTTATCACCTTCCTTGAATTCACAAAACACAAACATGGGTATGGTGAAGTTTTAATATTTACTATTTCAGGAAAAACTTGTAACTGAAAAGAAAAAAAAAAATGTATTCAGGAGTGAACTTAACCTGAAATTTTAATGTCAGATAAGACTGTCATAGTTTATTTCATCAGAATGTCATTCAGCAAGTGTGAAATTAATCTATCTTGGACCTTAGCTGTAAAAAAAATCAACACAATACCACAAATAAGCAAAAACAACAGCCCAAAAGCAGGAACAGGTAGACTTGTTAGTCAGTCAGTTTGGATTAGGTGTCTCAAAAAGGTGTAGTCTCCTAAAAATTATTAACTTGATGCAGAAATGACTTCTTGACCTATGCCATAAAAAATTCCAGAGTAGATGATTAGTGTATGATTTGTTTTCAGTGTGAATTATTATCTAATATTTATGGGGTATTATTCCTTTAATCTCATTGTCTTTTAGTTTCAGTTCTACAGTGGTATTAATAAATTGCACACAGTTCTTTGCAGATTGTAGCAAGGCTATGGCATGTGAAAGAGATTAATTCTGGAGGGGTTTTGGTATTAGATATAAGGAAGATGCCATCGTTAAAGTGATGGGGTATCAGAAAAGTGTATTTTTCACTTCTCTGACCTGCATGGAGAAAGAAGATCTTATTCTTCTGGGCTTGGGACAAAAGCATTTCCCTAAACTGTTTTTTCTTCTTTCATGTATTAAAAGTGCACTCCCTCATCAGCGTGCATTTTCTAACAGAAAGTCACACATCACAGTAAAGTTGGGATCCCAACAGAAACAGATGGAAGGCACAGACACTTGGGAAAATGAGTAACAGCTGTATGTTTCTTAATATAAACAATATTCAGAATACAGATTCATATGAACTGTTGTTTTACAAAACGGGTGCCTCCATGTAATGAAATAACTCATGTACTATGACAGAGTTCACATCTACAGAACTTATTTTATTAAAAGCATTTTAGGGTATATATATGCAGGATATTTCTTTCAGTTTAAAACAGGGGTGCTGTTGCAAGTAGCTAAGCAACCCCAATTGCTGGAAAAAAAAAAATGTAGAAAATACCTGTAGCTTGAGTGGTGAAAAAAAGAACTAAAAAGAAAAGGGTTATTTATTACCAAAAGCAAGTGATATAATCTGTTTTGTATTTATTTTAAAACTTGAAACTAATTTCAAGTTTTTAGATGTAAAAAAAAATATAAAATCCATCTGAAATTTAAGCTTAAGGTGTCAAGTGGATTTGAATGCTTCCCAATGATTTTTTTCTATAGCAACAACAAATATTATGAAGATAATTTTAAACATTTTTTTTAACATCTTGCATTTGTGGGTGTCTAGCTTCAGAACATAATATAAAATACCTGTCTACATTTCAGCTGAGCACACAGAAAAGATGGAAAAAAATTATTTGCAACATCTGTGTTTCAACTGACACTGCATGTGTGCAAGCACTTTTGAGAGGCTTTTTGTTCTTGCTTAAGAAAAGCCCACTGGGTGGAGGCATGGAGCTGAATTTCATCATGAGACAGTAATTCTTAGATTAATAAATGTAAAAAAAAAAGGAAGGGATATTAAGACTAAAACCTCTTAGACTTGTTTAATGAAGTCTGTAAGTCTGGTAAGTATTGATTGTTATTTGAAGTTGCACATATCTTCTTTAAAACCTACTGATTATAATTTGAAATTATTTCTGGCATTAGAAAATCCATGGAAAACTTTTGTGACCTGCTCAGACATATCCCCTGTTTTTAATTTTATGCTGTCCAGTTACAATTTTAGCCATATTCTGCTCCAGCTTTGCTGGTTACACAAACAGTACTGTAACGGTTACATATGTATTCATACTTCCCAATTTACATAGAAGTAAACCCTGAAGTCTTGCAGTATAGTCTACTTTAGCAAATTTTTCATCTCCTCTGAGCACCACTTTCCAGATTAGCAACATTTTTCTCTTAATAGAGGCACGCAAGATGAGCAAGGCTAACTGTTGCACAAGCCATACAGGCTGCACAATGCCTTGTTTTCCACTACGTTGTACTCTTGTCCCGTGCTAAATAAGACACTGGGCCACAGACCCTCTGTTTCTTGTCTGAACTTGCTGCCCAGCTAATAGCATCAACAAACAACCCTTCTTGCAACAGAAACTGAGAGCTGTAGCAGAAGCTAAACACAACTCCACAGCTCCAGGGGCTCAACTTTCTCTCACAGCTGCTGACAGCTGTGACTACATATGGAGTTTTGTGAGGTGCTGGGATTTACTAATCTCTGCCTAATTTGCTTTCCTGAGCCTTGGACACAGTTTCAGCCCAGGACCTCTATCTGTCAGCTGCAATGGTAGTGACATCTGTCGCTGTTCTGCTGGTGATGTATCTCAGAGCAACTTTGTATGATGTCTTCTCTGTGGAACTGTATGGAAACAAAAAACAAAGTCAACAAGACCTAGTTAGAGGCTTGACAAAAATCCACACAGTCAACTCTACTTAATAGAGTCACAAGTACCACACGGTCTAGGTACCTCTTCTATGCTCCTTCCTGGAAAATTCTTGAAAAAGGTCTCCAAAGGAATTCCAATTAGTAAACCAGAGTCATGGCAAATACACACCCATCTGTGAGAAAAGCCTATATCCCAATGTTAACCCAAGTGACTGCTGTGCTACTGTAGTGTTTTATGGCTCTTCTTCAGGTTGGTTCACTCAAACATGGTCTTCAGCTAGGCACAAAGGTGGTCTGCAGTCAGGATATATGCACCTTTAAAGTACAAAAGCAAACATGTTGGTTAATATAAAAGAGATAGGAGTTAATGGGCTGTTAGCCTAAGCATCAGTGTGCTCATCACCTCTGTTACGATGAATCTTTGCTGAGAGGCTGGCATCAGTCAGGGTTGGACACAAACACACATCCTATGTGCTTCAAGTTGCTGTTTGCCACCCGCTGCATCAACACTGACAACATTGGCAATCTGACCAGGTGCTTCACAGCTAGTTCCCAATTGAACAGACCAGTCTGACTGGACTCCCTGATTTGTTCCATTAGGACTTTAAACCTTTCCATGTTGGTGTTTTCTCTCTAGTATCTTTGAGCTACTAATGATGCTGTCTCAACAGTCCTACCCCTGGGTGAGACTTTTATCTTTTTTATCAGACCTTCTCACAACAGCCAGAGTTATTCTGCTGTGTCACACAGAAGCTGGGTCCTGGACACCTGGTCCACTGGGGAGAGTGACAGCAGCCTTCAGATGAGGTTGCAGAAGGAAGTTTTCAACCTGTGCACTGATCCAGGAAAAGGCAAGCAGGATTTTCATTCCTCTAGTTAATTAGAGCTAAATTAATTATTTTACTGGTTCTACTCATCTGCTACTTCTCATAGCCCAGGATAAATTGCAAAATGACTGGTAATTTCTTGTTGCTCAAAGTCACTCTGGATCATGGAAGCAGCATTTTCATCCAGATCAGGATGCTCTGCATTAAAATTCAGGCATGGATTATGCTGTATAGTATCAGGGTCTTCTATCCAAGGTCCAGGACTCCCCTTTGTCCTTGGCCCTAACATTCCTATTTGCCTATTCCTCTGGCCTGCCTAGGTCTGAATTGCAACCCTGCCTTTGAACTCATCACCTGGTATCCCCAGTTTAGGGTCCAGGTCACTAATGAAGTTAGACAAGACAGGCACCAGGACAGATCCCTGTGATACTCCGCTTGTCACCAGCTCCAGGTAGCATTCCACAACTCTCTGAGTTCGGTCATGCAGCAGATTTTTACCCATCTGGTAACATGTAATCATCTTTTGAATGGGAAATATGCAATGTGCATCACATTTTGCTTTTTCCTTAGGTAACAAGTAGAAATATTATTGAAAATTTGGGCCTTTTATTATTTTTATTTTATCAGTTTGTTCCTGAAATAGCATTGATAGGATTCCTTTTGTCCTAAATAGACTTTAAATTAGTTTTATTTTCCTTACTGCCAGCTATAGAGCTTCCTTTTTATCCTTTGATTTCCTCTATTGATTCTGTACAATTTCTTACTGATATTCATTTCGCTATCCTTTTTTTATTTCTGTTCTCTTGAACATAAAAAGGATTTTTTTTATTGATCTCTGCAACTCTGTGATGTATATATGTAATAAAAATGAAAATGTAGAAGTACCAATTTATGTGCATAAATTCAGCTCATTTAGTATTACTGAAAATAATGAGCATCATAAAAGAGGCAGTGATTCTTCACATAAAATCAGTAATAGCTCTTATAACACCTAACAATCCTGAAATACATGAATATTTTCAGGAGTATTTTTTACTATGTCCCCTGGAGATCTCAAAATGCATGGCATCGGGGGGGAGAGGTGAAAGAGAAGCCTTTCCACTGAACATTTTGAAACCACTATTATCTGCCTGATTATTTAAAAAATCTTATATTATTATTTTTCAAATAATTTCATTCTACTTGGTAATATGAGGTCTAATTCTTCATCCTGACAGATGATGAGTTGGATTTCAGAATTATACATTTTGTAGCTTAGTTCCATGATTTGGTTATATTTGTTATGTGCAATATACATACTGAGGAAACTGAAATTAGAATGCTTCAAAAGTGACATACACTTCCCATTCAGGGATCTCCGAGTTCTAGCAAGATAATATAAGATTATTACAGCATAAGGTTGTAAAATAGCTAGATAGCTTGTTTATGATTTCTGATATTTTTATCTTGTAGATTTATGATGAATTAAGCCAAAACAGACTTTTACAACAAGAAGTGCCCATGTCTACTTATGCAGACTTTTTTTCCTGACTGTTTTTCTCCTGAGACAAAATATATAGTATACATATATTGCAGTAACTTACAGATTTTATTTTTCCCATGAGTTTCATGGGTAAATGGATGTTTTCCAAGTGAACTCATCACCAAGAACTTGTTTACATAATTTGATTGATAAACACCTTGGTACAATTACATGCCATGGAAAAAAATCCTGGGGAAAGCATAATTGAAGGGATTATTTTGTTTGATGGAGCTATAGCAGTATTCGAGCAACAACAGTTTATGTACAACAGGGAATATTTTTTATAATGGCAAGTGTTTTTTAAATGTCAGGTTTCATTCCAGATGGCTTTTGAAAACTCAATCCTGATAGACCATTGAATTTGAATTCTAGCGCCTGCAATTTCTTTGACACCCACTTGGGATAATTATGCTTGGAATCAGTAGGCAAGAGCCATACCTGAGGAAATAAAGAAGCAATTCATGCAGAGCTGGAGTGAAGCATGATGAAGAGGGCCCACCCAACCTGTCAGTACAGTGTGTGCCATATGAAGCTTGAAGGGTCATCTCTGTTTGAACAGGAGAGGGGGTAAGGCAGTGACAATCTCAGCTCCTTTCTGTAAATGCCTCCCTGAAAGACAGTACCAACCTACTAACATTAAGGGATAACATAACAGTTAGGAATGACACTGGCTTGGCACCACTGTCTTCTGTGTGGTATAGATACTCCTATTGTCTTTGAACAGCATCCAGAAGAACCAGTCCATTAGTAGGCAGCTGGAGAGAGTAAGGCAAATAATAAGTGACTATCCTGTTTTCTGTTAAGTCAGTTACTCATCACTGATTACCAAATGCTTTATGAAAACACAATTCATCCTGAATGTTACACACATCTTCTGTTCATGAGGTATTTGAATCTGATAATATATATTTCTAATCTGATTGTTCTATTAAAACATTTAAAATATCAGAATGATTGATTAGTAGGTGGCAATGATTCTTGTTCCTGGTATACCTTCATAAAACAAATATGGGTATTTTAGCATTATCTGTAGCATTACATGTTCTATAGTCTTCAACATCTCTATGGTTTTGACTTGCAGAGACAGAGAGACAGAGTAAAAAGAGACTGCATGTGTATGTGCGTGTGTACATGTTTAAAATGCAAAGATGTTACATACTCAGCATTGTTAACATACTTTCCACTGTTTGGTTTTACCCTGGATCCATAAAGTACTTAATCTGGTTTAAGAATGATCAGTTCCAGGGAAGTAATCATGTTCTTTACACAAAGGGATACAATAAAGCTTTAAAACAGATATTAAGAAATTACAATAGAGTTGAAGTCATACCATGGTTGATCCTTCTGTGCCCATTTATTTTGAAGGCTGTTGTTATTTTTGTTTCACTACTCGATACCAATATTGTTCATATACTTTTCCTTTTCCTCAAATACTATACTGGTTGTATTGTTTCACTACCTGAAAATTGGAGGTAAGATTGCTTTAGCTGGGCTTGTTATATCCTAGAAATGTTGGGCTGGAAATCAAGAAAACTGATGTTCAAGTCTGAAGATACTGCTTTTCCACTCTGACCATCATATGAAGAACTAGTTTGAACGTTTCCCTAGGCTGTCTCAGTGGAAAAGTAACTGTTAAACAAAGTCTACCCCCTGAGGAACAAAAAAATAAAGCAATATTCTTATCTAATGTTTCTGGAAGCTGGCAAATTTTCTTGAGTGAATAGAGTGTTTATCTTGATTATACTTCTTGATTTGGGGTTTTACATGCTTCCAAGGTAAAAAGAGAAGGAACAACAATTTTCCTATTAATAGCCTTTTCCAACAGAACTTTGCAACAATATTTTCCCCAGAGAGCCTTAAAACAATACACCTTTTCCAGATTGAACACCTTACCTCTTGGTTCCTGTTCAAGTCAGCAAAGCCTGTTTTCTTGGCCTCTGCCTTGATTCAACATAGAATACAGAGAAATCTCTAAGGAATGAAAAAGACTCATTGAAAATTGATCCCTATTACAATTTTAGCTTTGCAATTCACTGGTGTGCAGCGTGCACTTTGCAACAACAACAACAAAAAAGACTGGATAAACAATGCTGTGATGTAACCTCCATGTCTTCATTCTCCACTACTGGATGTGCCAACACTCC
This sequence comes from Chloroceryle amazona, assembly GCA_027560015.1. Taxonomy (NCBI): domain Eukaryota; kingdom Metazoa; phylum Chordata; class Aves; order Coraciiformes; family Cerylidae; genus Chloroceryle; species Chloroceryle amazona. Next base: position 114,573 of record JANHFX010018546.1, on the reverse strand, counting down.
TCCAGAGAGGAGTCTGTAGTGGAAGACCTCAGTGTAAGATAAGGTGATTGCCTATAATGACTAGGTTTTGAGCACTGTAGAAGTCATACTAGGTGGCAATGCCCTATAGGGTTAGAATCTTGTTTGTAACATTATATGTTAGCATATTATAGAAATTATGCTAGCTCCCAGAAAATAAAGTAATAAAAATTAATTCCATTGGTTTTGAACTCACTAGAACTATTCTAATGATAAATTATCAGATATTTTTAATGTTTATTGTGCTACAAAGCCATAAAATTTCTGTTGTAAAGACATGGTAGTAGTAGCAATATCAGTAAAACTATCCATATATTTTATATTTTAAGAATAGACATATGCTTAAGTGTGATAATTAGTCATAATTGAAGCAGCTTGTATTAACTTCATTTTATTGAATTGATTCTTGGAGTAAAAATTTGGTCTATTGAAGGCAATAAGATTTTTCACCTTGTATTTGCAGCATGACAATTTTTCTCTCCTTCTTTTGTAAACTTTTTTTTTTGCCTTCATTGCGGTCTCATTTCTCAGAGTGATAGAGTTCAAAGATCTGATCACAAGACCTGATAGATCTTGTGGACCATAGCTCTTAAAATTAAGTACAAGTGATTTTCAAGCATTAAAACCAGCTACATCTCCAGATGAAAATATTTTATTTCTTCCTGCTAGTTTCTGGGGATGGTAACACCAACAAAGTGCCTGAAGACCTTCCTGTCTCTGTGATAGAAAGCACACAGGTTTTTATGACCTCAAAGAAAAATGCTGTCATGTTAAACCACTGATTTCTCATTACATCCCCCCTTTTCAAATACCTACAACTAGAGACTTCTTCCTCTGTTTGGAAATGCCATGTATCTGTGCACAGGGAGTAGTAAATCCTGTAACAAGCACAAGTCACCTTCCCTCTGGTGTCAGGGAACAAATGTTTCACCTCAGTTGTGTACCCAGAGCCATGTCTTTGAAAGGCAAATCTGTCTGGTGGTGCGATAATAGTATAGGAAAGCATTTTGTAGAACCTTCTGCTTTCATGCAGTACACAGAGGGCATTTCAGGGCATTTCAGAAAGAAAGTAAATTCCAACAACTCCTAGTTTTGATGTCTCTGTTAACTTTAGAGGCAGATGAATGAAGCATTCTTGTATCCCTTACAGAAACAATAAAGTAAAATCTTAGCAGAAATCATATGGTTCCAGATTTCCTTTGCACATCCCAAAGAACATTTTCTTGAGAAAAAGCCAAAATGTAAATTTCCAAGTACTGTTAACAAATGTATAGTCTGAATAAACATGTATCTCTGCATTTAACCAGGTCAATAAAACATTTACAGAACTCCGTTGTAAAAACAAACTGCAAAATTCTACAGAGGAAGCTCAATACTTATGTAGTTGCTAATTTTACTACTTCATAGATTTAAATTCACCAGTGCATTTCATGCTAGTGTAAAATGAACCATATGTTTAGTCAAAAATATTTGTCTAGGTTATTTATATCATCTAATGTCTTCACTTTCTACTACTGCAATCCTACTACAGCACACCATTGCATTATGGAGGGTGTGGAAGGGGTTTGTTCTTGTGTCCAGTTGGGAAAAACATTAAATTTTACGGTGATGACATAGGACACTTCAGGGGAAAACAAACAAACAAACAAAAAAACAAAACCCAGCAACTAAAAAAAAAACCAACACAGATTGCTGCATAACAGTATATGGCCTTGTTGTTTGGGGTTTTTTAAGTCATATTTCATTAGTTCCCTAGAAGTAGCTCATGGAACATCATGAGCATATGGATTACAAGCCAAAAGCAGTCACCTAGATACCTAGATAAAACTTACAGGATCCAAGGACCTCATGCAATATCAGGAAATAGAAGCTTTGGATTAATTCAGATTTAACAGGCCTTCTGTGCAACTAATCTTGTTTTATTCTAAACTAGAAAATGCAGGCAATATTGCAAGCAATCCTTTTACTGTTCAGCAATAGTATCAAGCTTTCAGCATTTCTAAAGTTGTCATAATAAGGCTCTCTTCATGCCTTAGGATTGTTCAGTAATGATATATGAAAACTGTGAAGAATATATCAAATTCTACAATATATCAAATTCCTACAATATCTGATTCCATCAGGATCACTGCTAGTGTGATCACTGCTAGTGTGATCTTTTAAAACCCATGGAAGAATTCGTTTGGATCCAAATCCTGAAGCTGTCTATTCATGTATTATGGTACTGCATTTTAAATTGTGATAATAGCAAGAAATGCTTCTTTTAAGATAATTTTCTGCTTATTTGTCTCAGGATTCAAATGTTCACAGTGGTTTATATTTTCTCTTGCCTTTCCTGCATGTGGAACATTTAGAGAACTAGTGAAAAATATGGCACCCATTCCATATTCTTCATTGCAATGATGACCTTCCTAAGAGAATTTTTCCAGTGATAGAACCAAGTCATTGACAAAGAAAACTTGTTTTACTGTCTGTATTTTAATAGCAAATGTGATCTGTGCCTTCTTTAGACAATTGTTTTCCTTTATGTGGATTTTTCAAATGTAACATATAAGAGTAAACAACTCTCAAAAACAATTCTTAGCAGAACTTGAGATCTTACATTTTTAAAGGTTTTATTTCCTGCCATAACGGCAGTTCACACATGACTGACATCAACATTACTTTCAGTCACTGACTGGGGAACTGCAGAATTTTTCTGGATGCTGTGTTTTAGGCAATAAAACAGAAAACAATTTCTTCCTGACCTTACAAGTATTTATTTCTTAGCGAGAGTTCAAATTATGTCAGATTTTGTCACAGAAAACCAATAGAAGAATTATTAGTAACATAAGTCAGTGATTTGGGAACGGAGAAAGAGCCAATATAAGGCTCAGTAAGTGTTCTTCACAAAATATATCCTGTTTCCAAAGTGAGGCTTCACTTTAATTATTTTTGCTTCAGATTACATTCATCAAATTATTAATTTCTTACAAGAGCCTTAAAAAAATATTATCTCTCTTCTCCAGGGAAAACAGGAAACAGTCTCAAATAATGAGCTGCCAGATCTGTGGAACTGCCTCTTTTGTTGTCATGGAAACTAAAGTTATGAAAAATTGAATGAAAGAAGCTGATGATGCCTCCCATAGTTTTCCTATAACTCTGGGGCTGTTAATGTTCCTTAACACAGATAATTATTTGTAAATACTTTGGAGCAAAGGATGGAACAATACTGAGTTTTGTTGAAGAGTAACTATATTATCTGTGTAGCTGCAGCATAATAATTCTTGTTAATCAATATCCTACAGAAGAATATTACAAATTATAATCCCAGTAAAGTCAGTAAAAATTTACCTATGACTCATTCCACTTTTCATTGAGAAGGTTTTGAATATATGGCAGAAGCACTTTTGAGAAGAGGACTCTAGCTACAAGGCACACCTCTGATTTTTGGTTGCTGTGCTAGGGTCTGTGCCTTCTGCCTCCTGCCTCCTAACTAGTCTGGGGAGCTGTCTGCTGACTGTGCTGGCAAGTTTGCACTGCCCATCTCAGGTGTCCCAGCAACTCTATATCCAAAGTGCTTAATTCAAAGTGGTTTGGGGTTTGGGTTTTTTTGAGGGTTTTGCTTTGTTTTGTATTGTTTTGGTTTTGGTTTGGTTTGGTTTGGTTTGGTTTTTGTTTTGTTTGTTTGTTTTTGTGTTTTTTTGTGGGGATTCTTGTTTTTGTTTGTTGTTTTTTGGTTGGTGTTTTTTTGTGTGTGTTTCTTTTTTTAGTTTGTTTTGGGTTTTTTTGGTTGGTTGTTTTTTGTTTGGTTGGTTTGGGATTGTTTTTTGTCTTGGTTTTGTGTGTGGTTTTTGCTTTGCTTTGGTTTGTTTGTTTGTTTGTTTTAATTTCAGGCATCAAAGAAATAGTATTATAGTGCTTAAAATAACGTCCGTTTAATGTACCTAAATCTTTTATTGAATCTGAGCCTTAATATTTCTGTTTTAATTTTGCACTCTTAAGTGATATCACCGTTATATTCTGCTACTATTGTTCACAAAGATGCTGTTAGAAAAAGCCTGCAACTTGTGAGTTGCTCAGGTACTAAATGATTACTGAAAAAGCAAAGCAGGTAAGAATACATAAAACAATACAATAAAATATATAATTTAAATTTTTGAATTTTAAAAATAAATTCCATAAACTAAAGATACATTGAAAAGTATTTTCATGCAGTCCAGAAGAATAGTATTTCATATGAAAACACAAATGGTAGCATTGGCAGATGCAGGAACAAATAGTGCAAAAAATAAAAACATTCCATTATTTATTTTTTTTTTATCAGAAGCTTAGATTATCTAGAAATTAATAAAAAATGCACCAAAAGGAAAAGAAAAATCAAGTAATATCAATAAGAGTTCTTTCTTACATTCGGGTAAGTCAGGCAGGATTTTGCTTTGTAAGTTTCTTCTTTTACTTCACTTTCACTTTATTCATTGCTCATCCTGATTCAAATCAGGCTCAACTTTAACTCTTTGTCATTGAAACCTAAAGCCGGGATTACCTGAAGGACATGTCTGAGTGCTTTCCCTGAATCACAGTTTTGCCAAATCTCCTGGTTTAATTGCATTGTTTTTCCAGAACAATATCCTGGATTTTTGTAGTTAAGGGTTTCAGCTGCAACATTTTCTATGTGTCTTCTTTATTAAGCATACTGTCTTTATAGAAGCAAATAAAAAACTACAGAATATGAGTTAAGAAGCCCATAAAGACACACATTACAGAAAACAAATAAAAAAAACCTCAAAGGGTTCTTTTTATAGCTGTTCTTTGTGACCTAGCCTATTTGAGGTTATACATTCAGTGATATACGATCAAAATCTCAAGACATATGTTGGAAACAACTGCATTTTTCAGGACACATATAATTTTGTTTAGGTGAAAGGAAGAAAAAAGCTCACAGAGTCTTGCATATAAATGTTTTACTTTATTTTGGTTTTTTCATTATAAAAGCAAGTAAACAAGTCTTTTGTTTAACCTTAGGAAGAATGAAGACAGGAGAAATGTTATCTTAGGTTACTTCTTGCATATCATTTGCACTTTCCAGAGAATTTATGAATGTAGCAAATCTTGCAGATTTTCTTTTTAACTTTAGGCAGTCTGCTTATCCACTAACCAAAGTATGCTTGATTTGTGACCACATATAATTTGTTTTAACAGAATACTAATATCACAAATGTTGATAATTGAATAACCAATAGGTGAATGGCTTGGAAATCTTACATTTTCAGAGGTAAAAGGAACAAGAGGGCTTTTAAACATTAACATGTTTGTGAGGACGATTCTATGCACATTAAAATATAATCCCCACAAGGCCAACCTTCTATCATTTTTTGTTTCTTCTTTCATTCACATAAGTTTTTCCACTATTCTGATCTTAAATTACATTAAGTACATACCAATACACCTAAACATAAACATATCCCAGCATACCTCAGATCAGATAAGGAAACTATTTTTAACCACTGGAACATTTTATGAAAGTTTATTCTCCACCATTGTAAGTTTCCAGGACAATCCCTAAAAGAATTGCTCCTTAGCCCTGTATCTAATATCTTTTTTCAATACCTGCAATTCTGATTCATCATTAATTCACATTTTGATTTCAAGATTAAAAAAAAAAAATAAAAAATATGCTCTCATTCAAATACTACTATGTGATATAGTGGAAAAATTAACTAAAATCTGTGGACTGTTAGTGCAGTTCTTGAAATTGGAGGGAATTTATTTCATCCAACTTTAAATTTCTTAAATTTAGGGACCTAATCTAAGTTAATTGTTTAGGATTCCTCTATATCCCAGAAAGAAAATAGGTAGCACTAGGCATAGGGTCCTCCTGCTGTAGCATAGGTGTGTAAGGCAGGACAGTTAGTGTGTTTCCTCTGCCTCTCTCCCATGATTTGCTGTGGTGGTATTTGGATAATAATCATTTGGATAATAAGCCTATGTTTTTATTAGTAAAATGAAAAGCAATAAATATTTTTCTGTAATTAAATTCTCATCACCATAGTATTTCAACACCAGGAAATTCAGATTCTGCAAGGCATATTTCTGTGCCGTATCCCAGCAGTGGCAGTGGCAACTTGCCTAGCTCCATGTCTCCTCTCTGGTGGTACTATTACCTGCTCTTCCCGCCACAGGCTGGCACCTCCCAGCTCCAACTTTGCTCTGGCTTTGTGAGGCCATGATTGCCTCTGCCAGGTGACAAGAGAGAAATTCACTGCCTCAGAGGAACAACTTTCTGTATATGGGGATGGGATAACACAAACTAAGCTTCTAGACAGATATTAGTGGTCCCTAAGAGCACAAAAGAAATCATGGAAGGGCCAAGAGAGAACATGAAGGAAAACGGCTGAAGGAAAATGGAGAAGCAGGAAAAGGACACCTATAGCAGAAGAAATTAAATGTGGCACTTATTTGTTTATGCAAGAAACCAAGGTGATCACGGAGGAAGAGGCTATTGGAACAAAAGAGACATAATTCAGATTTTATTTTTATGATCGACTTTTGTTGTCTTTGAAGAGCCTGGCTCATGAATAGTTAAACTTAATATCTTGAATAACCTATAGAGTGACATTTGTTTCCATAAATTATTCACTGAATACCTGCAAATAACAAATTCTGTTGTTGTAACTGGCTTTCAAGCGAAAAAAAAAGGGTGACATTTTCAATACATATTTCTAACAGCTGGAGTTCAGATATGTTTTTATGTATGTCAGCCACAAATACACTTGAGGTGTTATTAGATGGCAAGTGTGATAAACTGGGCATTTCCTTTACATCAAATGCTATTGATTGCTGAGCTCAGAGAGCCATTGTCTGCTGAAAATGTGGAGTATTTGAGTTTTTGCCAGTTTCTTGTTGCTGAGCAACAGCATTTGTCCTTTCCAGTTTCTTGTGTGTATGTAGCTTGTACATATGGATTAAACTGGATGTAGAACAAATACTATCTTAACTATTTAATGACCATATAAAATACCTTCTCTGTTTAAAAATAAGAGCTGCCGTGCAGTAAATTTTCTGGCCTTTCCTACACAGATTAGGCTAGGGAGATGCCACAGCTGCCTGGGAGGAGGCTGAGCAGCTCCTGGGAGGAGGGCGGCCATGAGTGCCTGTGCCATCTAGGCAGGGGCTCAACGGCAGGGCTCAGCCACACAGCTGAGCAAGGGAGCAGGGCAGACCCAGAGGTCATGGCCAGATCTGACCAAGAGCCCAGATCATAAGACAGTATCATGGTGATGGGATGGGCCCAAGGTCCAGCCAAGACACCAGCCCAAGGGCAGGAATGTCCCTAGGGTGGTTGGGCAAGGCCATAGGGAGGGCAATGGCCTGAGGCCAGTCTGGGAACATGGGCCCATGGGTTGGCCCAGGTTGGCAGGACCCGCGGCCAGGCAGGGCAGGGCTGTGGTGAGCTGGAGACTGGCCCTGCTGTGGTGTCTCTGGGGCAGGGGCTGGTGGCCCTGGGATGCTGACATGGGGTCCTGGGCTGTGGTCAGTGTGAGTGAGCCCCAGTCCCCCCAAGTCCCTGACAGTGGTGTTGGTAAACATCCTAAGTGAGAGCCACATGTTCTCACTGCTATGTCTGGATTACTTTATAATTTCTGAGCTAGAAGTAAAGACCTTTTACTATGTTTTATGCATTGTCTGCATTTTTTCATTACATAATGACCGTGTAAGCAAAAAATATTAATATTCATTAACAATGAGCATGTTCTCCAAAGCTTGGACCATCAGCACAGGTAGATAAAAGTGGGATTCACATGACAGTGATAAAAATTATTTTCACCTTTTCATCAGTCATTTTGAAATGTCAGACGTTTTCAACTGACTCCAAACAGCACCTTTAGCTCCACTTGTTTTCTATCTGATATTTCAAATTTTAATAATGAGTTCAGATAGCTGCATGTTAATTAGCACTACAAAAAGTGATTTAGCTTGTATTTCCAAATGAGAATCCTATAGGTAAATTCAAGTCAACTTATGTTCAAATATGAAGTTCTTGCTGAACCCAGCTTCCAACTCTTTTAGCTCCTATGAGAGACACAATGCTTAAATAGAGCATTTTTGTGACTCACTGAAGAAGGTCAACAGCAAACATCTTAAGTGCGATGAGAGACAGTCATGTTGGATTTTGTTACTTGTATCTGAAAGTGCTTTGGTCAAACTCTAATTCATCTTTTTTATTCTAGCAGTTCTAACTGGAGTTTTAACGGTGTCAGCAGTATAAATTTCACCTGCCAGCTGAAAAAGCAATTAGTAGTAGTACAGCAGATGAAGACTTTTCTAGAGTATATCTGATTTGATGACTAAAGAGAAACATTGTCTTAAAATGAAATTCTGAGCAGCTATTACAGACTTCCATTAAGAGGTAACACTGGCCAGGAAATGCTAGCCATCATTTTCTCTCTACGTTCAGTGCTGTCTGCATCAGTATCTAGCTGGTGGCTGCTATCTCCTACAAAAATATTGTTATGTGTACTTGAAATGTAACTTTACAGGATGACTGTCACAGTAAATAAAGTAAAACAAGTCTAGTCAGCTGCAAGATTTTTCTATGAAAAATTCCTTTTCAGGATCAGAACAAGAGATTGCAAAGGACATGTATAAAAATTTATTTTCTTATTTCATGGAAGTGGCAAGTCTTCTTCCATACCTCCATATTGAACAAATAAAAAAAGATATGTAAGTATTTCAAATATGCAGCTCATCAATGAAGATGATTTCTATATGAAAGATCACAACACTTACCACAAGAAATGTCAGTTATGTACATCTAACTTCCTCAGCCTCTCTCTGGACAGAGATATACCTTCTTTAGATGTATCATAGCACCTCAAATCTTTGAACTGTTTCAGACATTCATCACTAGTTGTAAAACTTCCTTCCCTCCTGTTCTAGCCCAATGCCAAGAACAGGCAAGATTTAGCTCTGCATCTCTTATAATTTTCTCCAAGGCAAAGAAAGCGCTCCCAGATTATCTTTTGGAGAAGTCTGGTAACTGGAAGTAGAGATTCCAAACTAGCCAGTAATATCTATGTTTTCCTCTATGATGGTGATTGTCCTGTGTGTGTAAAACCATTTTATGTTACGTTAAGGATTGTGATTTCTATGTTTATTTCCCTAAAAAAAAGTATTGTGGTTTTCCTTTTTTCCCCTCTAACATAGGTGGTATATTGTAGAATAAGTCCAGGTATACTATAAAAGGTTTATAAACAGCCATTTCTGGTCACCTGAATAATTCTGCATTCAGGGTCTCAGAGAAAGGAGGTGCGATGCATAGGAGTAAATGACACAGCTTATCAAGTAGAAGAACTTGGTGCAACACTTTATTCCCCAGCCATTTTGGCTTTTGATTGCATTTCTCACTGTTCTTAGCTATACTTATATACAAATATAATTTGCATATGTACTTGGATTTACAGATATGCGTGTGTATGTATGTGATACATATGTTGATCCAGTCATGTTTTGGAAATAATTGGCTTCAAAATAAGGTTTCATCCTAGGTTTTAAATTAAGATAGTGTTACCATAGCTAAGCTATTATAGTCATTCCCTGTTAATATAATTTATTAACATATATGATTCACTAGCAGTGATTCTACTATGTAATAACTGAGAAAAAGCATAACTGGATGGAACTCATTAGGAAATGAAGCTTTGGGTTTGACAGGCTGAAACTCCCACTAACAATAAGCCAGCTGGTACTTTTACATTTCTGTTAGAGAAGTATAACAAATCATGCACAGTGAAAGTAAAATATGGACATAAGGTTGATCCTAGATAATTCATTAATATTATAATAGCAGATTTTTGAAGAAAAAGGGTATGCCTGATGAATTAATAACATAATTTCTTAAAATGTTATCTTAAGATGATGTGTTGGTCTCATCCTCCGATTTTTGTACAGTGATTTTGTGTGTAGTTACCTGTGTATTGTGTTCCTTTCTTCAACACTAAGCACTAAACAGAAAGAGAGAGGTCTGGAGAAGTACAGAGTAACAAGAATACAGATATCATACATATAATACAAATGCTATAATTCAATATTAATAATGACAAAAGAAAAATTTTTAGCTCAAATAATCTCAGATCCTTATTAAATCCTAGAAGCATCAGCAGCCTTTACCACAGCAACAACATTGCTATGGCACAAAACTAACAGATGCATCCAGTTCTGCAATGTGAGTCTACTACCAGCCTACCTGCAAATAGAGTGCTGGAGTTCTACCTTAATGACAGATTTTCCCAAGGATGGATTTGTGAGTTAGACTGAGGTTTCATAGTTGAGTTAGGATTTACCTAGGAAGTTAATGGAATGCACATCTTCCCTGCAGTCTACATAGTCATTATTTTGGATCATGCTACACATATTTCTTGGGCATATGACATAGAAGCTCCTCTAAAGCCCCTCTGGATCTGCATTAAAGGTGGTATTTAGTTACCCATGACAGCATCACCAATTGTGCAAGATGAGCTGGAATGCCACTTACCTGACACAATTCATAATTGCAGCCAAAGTAATTTTAATTTACTTCAGCTGCTCCCTACAATTTGAAGTAACCAATTAGATTATGCAGAGTTCTAAACTGTATATTCAGAAATGCATCCAGTTAATAGTCTTACAAAACTAATAATTGTATATCTTTGCAAAGCTGTTTTGTGGCAGAATGAATGGAAGTAATGATCGGTGGTATTTTGGTACAGAGGAGACATCATTATTTTAAGAACATACACTTCCTGGGTAATAAGCTTGCATTTGTAACCAGTGTTTTTGAAGGAACAGACTTAGAAGGAACACCCTAAATTTTACTTTGGTTTTAGAGATGATATCACAAAATTATCTTCATAAATGGAGTAATTTCCAAGTTTGAGAATCCTGAAGTTGTTTAAATCCCGTTACAGCCATGGGAAGGTTATTCTGGAACTGCACTTCTGCAGGAGGCCTTCTGAATTCTAACCAAAATTTATTCATGGACAGTTTGTTTTTATTTGCTTTCATGACAACATTGTCCCTTAGATTAAACAGTTCTTATTCTTCTCCCTTGTTTATCCCTGAAGTGTTTATAGAAAGTGACTGTATTCCCTTTCAGCTTTTGTTTTGCTAGGCTAAACAAGGCAAGATCTGTTGACAGATGGTTGGCCAGAACCCAGCCAGGAGAAGCTGACACATCACCTTCAGAAAGCCAGGAGCAATCACTCTTTGGAGGTTACATCCAGTCTCTAATGGAACCCATCAGAGACTTGAGAGCAAATGAACATTCTCTAGGGCTGTAGCTGTCTCACTTCTCATTCCCCAATTACCAATACTCCATGAACTAATCTTTGTTTTTAATAATTGTCAGTCAGAAGCTCAAGTCCTTTCACAAACATGGGAGTTGTAATTGCAGCCTGAATTGACATAACTGGACTAAATTTGATCTAACTAATTTGTACACCAAATTAAATGAAAGGTGAGTAGTCTGAAGAGAGGGCAGTAAAAAGTCATCACAGATCCCGAGTTCTTATTTCACAGTTTCAGATATGATAAAGTCCTTGCTATCAGTGTTATTTCTTCCTCTTTTCAAGATGAGCTTTCATATATATGTATGTGTGTGGCTTTCATACTGGTGGCTGCTGTGTGTACATATTTTCCCCTGATGCTGAAAAAGAGCGTTTTGCTTGTGGAAAACCAGAAGTGTACAGAAATCATTGATAAATTCAGGATATTTTCCCCTCTCATTTCTTTAATACGGACCTGGAAACAACAATTAATTTATCCTTTTTAGCCACGTATGTCATGACCAAAACTGAAACTAAGGTACTTATATGCTGCCAATATAGAAAAGGAATTGATTGTTTCAGTTTTAAAGTTACTCTCTTCCCCCATCTTAAAAATATTTTGCAGTCATGAAGCAGCTTCTTACCAACAGTGCTGGCAGCTTGTCAACATGGGTGAGGTAATCCCTACATACAGTGCTCAATTTTAGGAACCGACTAATCTCCAAAGTGTAAAAATGAATAGCTTGGGCTATTGAAATAGGCTTTGAAATCTTGTTCCTCTAAGCCTTACATGGGAAAAATATTGTTTCTGCCACCTATGGATAGTTTTATGACTAAAATATCTGTTCAAGATTTGCCCCATTTACATGTTTTGCTTTTAGAGAAGCCAAATCTAAAAGGAGTATTTATCAGGACCAATGATCTCCCTCCCTCCTGTCATTTCTTCCTTCCTCCTCCCCACTCCCTCCTTCTCACTCTCTTAATCCTTTTCCTCCTATTCTCTATTACCCAGGTTTCTCTGCTTTATCACACATGATGGGATGATTTCTGCTGCTCAAATGTTACGTCCTTGAATGAATCAGGGGCATAATTTTCAGTGCCAAATAAGTCCAGTAGCACATTTTCTTGATTTATTAGGATATAAATCATCTGATTGCTTTATGCTAAAATTTTCTATGTTCAATTTATAAAAGTTGTTCTTTTTCAACACTTTTCCCTACTTCCTAATTCTTCCTATTTGTCTTCATTTTCTTGCTAAAAAATTTATTTAAAGGAATCGGAGAAATATGAGAATTGAGAAAATACATTGCATTTGTATGTTATGTCATTTTCCCATATTCCTTCCTTCATGTGAGTGAACATGATTAAATCCTTCAGCAGGAACTGATGCTTTGTTGGCTGTGTATGGACTTCTGGCTTATCAATGCTATCATAGTAAGGAAAATATATTTATTCATTACACTGCCCTCAGTAGAGAATGCTGCTACACAGAAAAAGAACTTCACCTTAACAGGGGTCTGCTAAATGGATTTTTGCAGATATATGAAATTCCATTTCGGTAAGGATAGCTGCAAGAACTGTGCTTAAATACGTATTATATCCAATACCTTGGTAAACATTTTTAATACTATAAGTTGAAATGCTGCCTTTTTTTATCAATAAAATTCATATTCACAGGTATTCAAACAGCAGTCTTTTATTGTGGAGATGTCGATATTTTCAAGTGTAATTTTAAAATAAAATCCATTTTTATTTGGACAGTGATTGATCAGGAGAGATATGCAAAATAACTCATCACTTCATTTTGAAAGCTGAAATTCTTTATAGTACGACATGGCGTTATCATATGTATAAGACATTCATTAAAACATGTCTGCCTCAAACCTTTAGTGCACTTGTGAACATGGGGATAGGGACCAGGTAAAATGCTAGTGCAGGAAAGGCAGCTGCTACCAGTGGAAAGGAAGAGGGAGAGAGCAGAGAGAAAATATGGGACAGGAGAAAAGGAAGACAAATTATCCCAGTCAAACAACTTTCCATGAGCATCTTCAAAGCAGTGATAATGAATGGCCTGATCTGAGTGCCACAAGAAACTAGTACTTGACAGATGCATCAAAAAGTCTATCAAATAAATTTAAGAGCAGTGCTGACCTCCCTCTGTACTGGTCTGTACAGACAGTGACTGAAAATGATTCCTTAAAAACAGGTATAGACAATGCCTCCGCACACTTACTATTCCTTCTTTAATGTTTTTCTTTGCCTGAATTTCCATATGTTGTACTCTCCCTTACTGCCATATGGTGCAATGAAATGTAATAACTTCTACATAAAGTTGTAAGCAAAGTGTTCCTTAATCAGCTGGAGGACCAAATTGCAGGTGTCTCTTTGCAAGGTAACCCTGTCACTTTCTAATGCTCATCTAATGTGATTTTTATTCCAGTTACCTTGACTGCACGCAGCTATAGCATACTGCATACTCACATAATTTCTTCCCATTTATATTTTGAGTGGTTCCTAGGAAATATTTAGCTCTCAAAAGATGTGGTCTTTCATTTTTGATCATTGTTGCTGGAATTTTTTTTATAGTTATTTTTTCATTCTCGGATCTTCACAGTTATAAAGCTAACAGTGTGCTAAAGTATTTCATTGATTAATATTCTACAGTGATGAGGTGATTAAAGTTTCAGTGGCCAATTCTTGATTAATACAGTTTTAGCACAAATATGATATTTAATAAATGAACCTCTGTAAAATAATGAAGAAAAGACTGACCAAACAGAACTGTTTGTAAGGTTTATTTGTTTGATTGTTTGTTGTGTTTTCGTTGCTCCAAAACTTGTTCAGCACAGTTCTGTATACTGTTGCTACACATTTTATTATGCATATGTAGGTTAGCACAATAATCTCCTCAAATGGGACAGTGAGACCTGCTGTCACTGGGAGGAACATGCCATATTTGCAAGGTCAGCTTATAATAATTCTTAAAGAAATAAATGTTAGAGGCAAAATACCTTCCAGGGAATTCCATAAGGGCTTCCTGAAGGTGATATAGGTCTGTATAATAGTGGGTTAACTGTTTTTGCATGCAAGAATATAAAAGTCTTATTCTTGTGCATTAAGCTGCCTCTTGAATCTGGTCAGGGACAAAACTGTATCATTGACAGAAAGACCTTACTTTCAAACCAGTTCTGTTTTGATAGTTCAAAGCCAATGTTGAAACACACAAATCTGCTTTGTTGGAGAATGGGAAAGAAAATATGGCTGGAGTAAAAATGAACATGAGCAGAACATTTCTGTGCTGCACATACTGCCATAATTATTAAGCTTTATACAGCCCTAAAATGAGTTACTGCTATTAGTGAAGGCAAGAAGTTAAAATGTCACAGTATTAGACTTCATTTTTTTTTAACCTTGCATGTCATTATGTTTCAGTTTGACTATAACTATGGTGTACAGTCTAGAAAACTATCAGTTTATTGTTTCAGACATTCTGGAGAAGAAAGAGTTTTCTTCCTTCAGAAATGAATGTAAAGAATTTTTTATACTCTTTTTGTAACTGTTAATTATAAATAGTAATAGATTTTTTATAATTGATTTTGCTTTTCTGTGCTGCCAGATTTTACTTGTATCAACTATTGCAAATTGGTTTGCTATGACTCTATCAGTATTTACTCTATATTTACATTTGAGCTTATCTCTTTTTCAAGGTATACTTTTGTTATATTAGGATTACATGTTTAGTTTGATTGATTTGCCGTGCTTCTATTGCTAGTTTTTCATACTTAGTGGGTAGCATATTCAAGATGTTCATGTTGCAAGGCTATATCTTGCTGTGTTTGATAAGCTTTCTCATGCAAGGTTTTGTAGATTTTTCTGCAAAGCACAGTGCTTTAGTTTTACCTTTCATTTGAAAAGTTTTCCTTTTATCTAAATGTTAGAAACTCAGGACATCATGCTCAATGAGACTTGTAAATTTAAGGTGTTATATTCTTTTAACATCCAATCTACAAAGAAAATTCTTCTTTCAGCACTACTTGAAGTCACCTCTTAAGGTAGTTCCTCAACTAGTGAATGAGTTTTACAATACAATGTACATTTCAGGTTTAAAAATCATATGAAATATTTTCTACTAATTAAGAACACTTAATTAGCAGCCATGGTATGGACTAAGTGATCAGAAGTGTCATAGGTGAACAGAACTGGCTCTCTAATGCACAGACTAAATTTTGGTCTTAAGACAGTTGATTTATGGGCTATTAATTGTTCCTTAAACATCTATTGAGAGATGACCCGACCATGCTCAGGTAAGACTGAGCTCGATGTTGTCTTAAAGATATAAGGTTAAATATATATTTAGGAAATAAATTATCATTTTGCATTATAGAGCTTGGAGTGTTAAGAGTTATTTTTCATTACTCCCTACTTGATGAAGTGTTAAGGTGCTAAGTGACAATGCAGAATATGGTTTTATAGAAGATGGCTTGTGTCTTCAAAGAAAGAGGATGTGTGGGAAAACAGTGCACATATACATTCATTAGTGTATTAATTCATGTAATAGTGCAGTAAAATGATTAGTTCTCCCATGTTTTGTGCAAGCTCATTTAACTGCTCTAATAATTCTGTAGGTTACTGAAAATTTAAAAATTCTGAAATGCTTATTGTCATGTCAAACCCAACCTAATGGTTATTTTCCTGTCTATAGTGAATTCTCATTATGTGGAGAGAAATGTTTGTTTGAAGTACAAAAACAATTACAAACAAATCTGTCTTGTAACATCAAGCACTCTGAAGTTGGAATTCTCTTTGCTCCCATAAATGTGTTTATACCACAAAAAACTCCCTTGAGGATACTGGAATTACACAACTGGTGCACAGGAGAAAGGAACTGTGTTCTTAGGAGTAATTCTATACTGAACATTCAAGGAATGTGGTACCAGCTATCTTTAAAGAAGATTAAAGGGTGGCTTTCACTTCTGTAACTGTGTTGAGGGCTGGGCAACATACAAAAAAGCAAGACAAGGAGCCAGATTAGCTTAATTCCACTGTTTTGCTTGGTTTGGTTGTTTCGTTTGTTTTAAATCTTGTTTGCATATTTCACAAGGTAATGACATTTTCTAGGTACTAAAGACTTTCCTCCAAGTTGTTCACAGAATCGCAGAATGTTAGGGATTGGAAGGGTTTTTAATACTTTGAGCTTCTGATGTTTCATTTAGCAGGACTAGAACTTTTAAGAGGGCTGCTCTAACGTCGTTCTGACTAAATTCTTCACTTACAAATAGTAGAGAAAGTATATTCAGTACTGTTTCCATTTCTTTTATATTAGTCAGGTTATTGTACAAAATACCTGCCAGTTGCGTGTTTGTAGCACGACATCTCCAAATGTTTATTGTGAGTGTAACAGTGATTTTGAAGATGTTGGATTTATTTCCCCAAAGTGGACAAATTTATTGCCAGGAAGAGAGGAAAAATATGAAGATAGTTTTGCAGCATGTTCTTTAGCACATGTTGCTTTGTGATAGACATTGGTCCACAGGGAAAGGCACAGAAATTTGTTTATGCACTTGAACAGTTCTTTGTGAGAGACAAGAAATATTCTCACTGAGCAATAGATACAATCCAAACTGTGTAGTCTTTGTGGGAATCTGGTTCTCACAGATAAATATATGACTAATGAGAAATAAAAGGTGGTACTGATGCCTTAACTCGAAAATATATTTCTCCAGAAATCAAAACCCACTTTCTTAAGAGACAGAGCCTTTGTTATATCATTGCTAAGCATACATTCTGTGGAAGGAGCTGGCTGTTCTAATGATTACATCTGACATCTGTTTTAAAGCCTTTTATGCTCTTTGAGTTAGCTGGGTCTTAAGATACACAGGCTGGCTCTTAAAAGTTATACTAATGACTTCAGAGAGAGAAGATGATGAGCCACTTGAAGGACACATCTCTGATAATATTTGGTAAAGTATCCTAACTGGGGATTTTGAGGTAGGGATAATAAAACATTTTAGGACAAGAGGTGAAAGAGTGAGAAAAGATTTTGGTTATTTTAGGTAGGTTTTCACATAAGCAATTTTTGTCTGTGCATCTGAGCTGCAACATATCTCAGAATTCCCAATTAATTTTAGAAAGCAATGCTCTCAATAAAACTTGATAAAGCAAGTATATTGAAGTTGTCCAACTACTTGTTGCACTGTGATTTTGTATCACTAGTTCTTTGATATCCATAATCTGTCACAGTCACAATCAATTTCTTTGAGATGTTCCTGAAAATTAATAGTGATGAGGAATTCCCAGGACCTTTTGCTGAGACCTCTCTTGTAGATAATACCAACATTTAACACAGAACTTTTTGTGGAAGTAGCTTGAATGATGGACAGGCCTAGTTTTCTTAAGAGTCTTGGGTTTTATTTTTCTGTAGTCAGAAGACACAAAATTAACTGTGCACTTATGGATCCTGTGCAACCTGTTCTAGACGTATTTTCACCATCAGGGGGGTTGGACTAGATGATCTCCAGAGATCCCTTGAAACCCCTACTGTTCTGTGATTCTGTGATGTGTGAGCTGAAGAAATTGCAAAGCAACATTTGTATAAATCTTAATATTAAAAATGGTAATCTTGAGCTTGAAGATTAATGTTTTCTTACAATTCTTTAAATCTAGAGGGAAACTAAAATGAAAATTGTCTTCCGAATAATGAATTATATTCTATTTAATGAGTTGATATTGAACAGCTCATACAACTCTCTTCAATTTTTTCCTTTTATTATTGCTGTAAAGGTCTATTGCTATTAACATTACTTACAGCTAATAGGTGTGGATTCTTCTAGTTTTGATTGCTGAGCACAGGTCTCACTTGATGCTTTTGACATCTGATTTATCCCTAGGAACCTGATTTTGGTAGCTCCTTATGTCTTATCCACCTGTGACCATTCTGTGCAGCTTCATCTCTCTGAAAACTGCTTTCATCCTACTAATGTAACATGATAAATAAACCACTGAGACCATTACATTGGAGCATAGTCCTACAAATTTGTAGCCCCATTACTCAAAAATCTTTTTTACAGGAAAAAAAAAATCTTCACAACAGAACAACAACAGCTTCTACTTGTTATTTTCATTCTGCTTGGATGTATTCAATTCCCTGATTTAGTGACTTTAGAGTTCTGTTTACTTTGCACTGGAGGGGCCATTCTGCTCAGATACTTAATGCTATTAATTAGCAATAACACATATAACCATGAACATTAGAGCTAGATAAATGCCTCCTAACATTTTAATTATCTTAAAAGAGACACAAAAGAAAGATGGACCTATTTATTTAGCATGTGAAAGAAAAAATATTTGTCTGTTGGCCATACATAGCTTTTGTATCTTTGCTAATACCAAATTATGTCGTTAAAATAGGCTGTCAAAATGAAACGCATGTAATGAGAGTTTTTGTACTAAAAATGCAATGAAATACTATTATTTATTGTGTTTTAGTTCATTAGCCACAAAGATTTTGCTCTTAATAAAGAGAAGCTCAATTTCTCTTCAGTATCTTGTTTTAGAATGCGTCTATTAGAATAAAAGGAGGAAGACGCAGATTACTCTTTTCTTTGGTAACACTCTCATAGCTAGACAGAATAGAGCCAGCTTATCTCATTATTAAACCTGAATTGCCCAGGCTTTAACTATGCACTTTCACTATGAGCTTTTTTAATTCCATAATATATTATCTGTCATAGTAAAACTCAATACCAATTTAACTAGGGACTTTGCTTAAAATAACTTTTTGATTCTGGATGAGATACGAGTGGTATAGGTTTTATTATTAATACTCTAATGTCCAAGAAGGACATGGACCTGTTGGAGTGAATCCGGAAGGCCACAAAGATGATCAGAGGCCTGGAACAACTCTCCTGCAAGGACAGACTGACAGAGTTGGACTTGTTCAGCCTGGAGAAGAGAAGTCTCTGAGAAAACCTTATAGCAGTCTTCCAGGATCTGAACGTGGCTTACAAGAAAACTGGGGAGGGCCTTTTTTCAAGGGCATGTAGTGATAAGATGAGGGTTAATGGCTTCAAAATGGAATAGGGTAGATTTAGATTAGAAATTAGGAAGAAATTCTTCACCGTAAAGGTAGTGAGACACTGGAACAGGCTGCCCAAAAATGTTGTAGATACTACATCACTGGAATTGTTCAAGGCCAAGTTGGATGAAACTTTGAGCAACCTGTTCTAGTGGAAGACATCTCTGCACATGGCAAGAGTGTTGGAACTAGAAGATCTTTAAGGTCCTTTCCAGCCCAAACCATTCTATGTTACTATGATTTTAACTATTGCTAGTAGTTAGCATAAACAGTACCCCAACGGCCTTTTGAATTTTTTCAGTCTATATTTGTGATAAAACTTGGCTTGTGTTCCATTGCCTAAGTGTGGGCAGGCTCAGGGGAAGAAGAGGATTGAAAGGTGGAGAAGATTTGAGACACATAAATCCCTAAACACTTATCTACCCATATCTGAGAAGACCAAGTAGAATTATAAGTAAGCTGGTTGCTGTCTGCCTTTGAGGCACTGTTGTGTTATTGTTGTTTGAGACACAAGCTGGCTATTTGAGAAGGCATCAAAACTATATCTTGGGTACAGAACAGTTTGTTGGGAGATAGATAGCTCTTGTACACTGTGGAGATAACCACGCAGCAAGTGCTACTTCCAGGAACTGAGTAAATTTAAATCATGTTCAGTAGGTGTTTGATTCTTGTATACCACAAACCTGACGGTAGTCATACTTGCACCACCAAGGCATGGCATCATATATTTGATATAGAACCTTAGCAAAGAGTGAGTCTGATCCTCATCCTGAAGGCCCTTGTGTAGTGATATTGCTTACTGATCTACAACTGCTCAACAGATGATCAACAGATCAACATCAAAATGATCAACAGATTAATTGAAAGTGACTAAAAGTTATTGCTCTGTCTGGGTTACATCCAATGTGTATGAATGAACATGCACAGAGAAGAAAACAAAACAAAACCAAACCAATCAGTAAATAAAATGACACACTCATCACCACTTGACTGTTCTTGCTGGGAAATGTTACACCTATTAAAGCAACTTTACAAATCAGGATTGTTTTCAAAGGTCAAAACCAACATTTGCATATCCTTTGAAATTAAATCAGTTTCTGTTTCAGCAAGTAGTGGAGCAGGGAGAGAAGGAGGAATGGATGGCAGGACAAGGAGGGGTGTGATGTATAGTTAGCAGAGTACAGGCAGACTTTGGGATACTCAGGGGTCACCCAACAGGGTATCACTTAGCAGAGACAAGCATGCCTTGAGCCAGAAGATGGTTAAGCAAAGACTGGAACAACTCGTGGTGCACACAGTTGCCTGAGACTCCATCCCTAGCAGTGGCTAAAAAAGCAAGTGAGAGGAGAAGGGCAAAACATGGCCATGAAAGACAGGTGGGAGGTAAGGCACTGCTGCAGGAGTGGCTGGCAGAGAACAAGATGTCATGAAGCCCCATGTTAGAAGACTTACCTGTGCAACGGGCAGCCATCCAAATAAGGAGCTATGCTGAACTGTTCCCCTTGACTTCTCCATGCAGTTGCTTCCAGGTTTTGCTTCTACACAAAACTTAACGATTATGCTAGAGAAACCAGCTGACCCAGGAATTGTTTTCCCAGAGGAAGAGGAGCATAAACTGTTATAGTTACCTTTCAGGAATTATAACTCTGCTTATCTACCTTGTTAACAGTCTTCTCTCTGAAAATGATACATAGCAAAGATCTTTATGGGTGGTAGGTAGTCACAATATTTTTATTATTTTTTTTTTTAAATAGGATTTCATTGTGATATTTTAAGTGTTCACACTAAAGATCTGCCTCCAAACTATGGCTTTATGGTTTTCTGGTGCTTTACATGCATGCTGATACTACTTTATCCTGTTAAATGTCACTTATGGGACAGTGTAAAAATAATTCATATTTATTACTCAGAGAATACTGTGGACCCTATTCTGCCATGGAGTTTTGCCATGAAGTTGCATGGGAGCATGAATGGGTCTGGGTAAGATAGAAGAGGGAAATACTCAAGAAAAAAGTAATCAGACACGTGCAGTTTCCTTAAATATTTTCCAGATGGAGTATTTTGCCTGCTTAATTTGACTTGACTTTGGCCCAGAGTATTTAATGAACTTCTACAGAGAGCAGACCTCTTTCATCTAAGGGAGGTCGCTGGTACTATTAGAGGGAGCAGATGCTGATTGAAAAACAGAATTTTCCTGCTTCATAGACACTTACTGTTGGCTGGCTCACCTGAAAGGGCAAAACAGTAATGTATTACGAAAAGTGCTCAATACTAGTATAGTGAAGAAGGGACATCAGTTACTATCAAATTATGCTTGCCAGAATTATCAGGCTTTGTTCATGAAGACTTGTTTCACTGGCAGTAGCTCAGAGAACAAGTGTTTTGGCTATTTGCAAACACACTGCACAATTTATACAAATAAACATAGTTCAGATGGATAAACTGGTTTTGAATATAGAGAAGTATAGGAACCAGGATGTCCAGCCTGAATAAATAAACTTTTGTTTGTGAATTTGGAATTTTTGTTTGTGAAACAAACAAAAGAAGAAAAATAAAACATCTTACATAAATAATTTTTGTGATTTTGAGATTTAAAAAAAATTTCAGTAAAATTATTTTAATTTTAAAAGTTAATTTAGAAATAAATAAAAACCCAACTTTCAACACAGAAATGCTCTGTGGTGGGCTAACCTTGGCTAGACACCAGGCATCCATGAAACCACTCTATCATTCCCTTCCTCAGTTGGACAGGGGAGAGAACAATGTGACAAAAGACTCGCAGGGTGAGATAAGGACATGGAGAGATCCCTCCACAATTACTGTCATGGGTAAATCAGACTGGACTCAGATAAATTAATTTAATTATTACTAATCAAATCAGTGTAGGATAATGAGAAATAAAATAAAATCTTAAGTTCCCTCCACCCTCCCCTTCTTCCTCGGCTCAACTGGACAAGTTGGGGCAGAGGGACAAGGAATGGGTGTTGCTGTCTCTGCTTCCCCCTTGCTCTCTTTCTATGCTTCAGCATGGGGTCCCTCCCATGGGAGTCAGTCTCCATGAACTTCTCCAGATGTGAATTCTTCCCATGGGCTACAGTTCTACAAACTGCTCCAGCATGGGTCCCTTCCATGGGGTGTATTCCTTCAGGAATAGACTGTTACATCATGGGTCCCCCACAGAATCACAAGTCCTGCCAGCAAAACCTGTTCTATCATTAACCTCCATGGGCTGAAAGGGGACATCCTGCCTCACCATGATCTTCACCATGTGCCATGGGAGAGTATCTGCTCTGGCATCTGAAGCACCTCCTTCCCCTGCAGAGTTGTTTGTCTCACATTTTCTCACTCTTCTCTTCTGACTGTTGTTGTGCAGAAGTTTTTCCTCTTCTTAAATATGTTATCAAAACCACCGATGGGCTCAGCTTTGGTCAGTGGAGGGTCAATCTTGGAGCCAGCTGTCATTTACTCTATTGTACATGGAGGAAACTTCTAGGAGCTTCTTACAGAAGCCACCCAAGGAGCACCTCCAGTATAAAAATCTTGCCACAAAAACCCAATACATGCTCAAAAATATGCATAGTAGATTACTGAAATTCTGTGTTTTGTTTTTAAACCGGATACTCTTTCCCAGCCACATTTACATTTTTTCTGTGTGTGTGTAAATAATATGGCTACCAACATTTTCCTTAAAAAATAAAATTATCAGCTGAGTTAGGTAGCCAAGCCAATTTAATGCATAAATTGATTTGTGGTGTTTAAAATGCTGATTTACAAAAGATGTCAGAATAGGAAATTCATAGACTGATGTTTTCAGGACTGATTCTCATTTTACGTACACCAAGATGCTATTATCAGTGCATCTGATCATTATACATTCCAGCAGATTAGGCACAAATCATGCTACTAAGTATGCTAGACAGTAATTCTAATCACATGCTATTGTTAAAATTTTAACAGAACAATCCATTCATTTATGTTTACTTTGAAAGTTTTCTTTGTACCGTTAAAAGATGAAAACTGCAGCTTGTAGTTGGCAATTTTATTTGTCGCTTTTTTATGAATATATAAAACGATCTGAAATCATAACACTATTTTATTGAACAGTCTATTAGTTTCAGAGGAGTAACTCAATTTTGTAAGCACAGGGTATTTGTGATTCTCTTATAAATCAATGGTATTTTTTAGTATAAAAAAGCTACTTCTGTCAGCTGCCAAAAATTGCTATAACCCGTCAAATTCAGTGGAAATATGGTCATATACAACAGATGACAACAGGATCAGAACATTCAGCTTCAGAACCATTTGAAAGAATTAGAACTGCCTGCATGAAATAGTTATAAAAATAGAGTATAATGTAAACACTACTTTGGCATGAGATGAAACAGCTTCAGAAAAAAAGCAACTGAGTGGATAAAAATAGAATCCTGTGAAAAATATCCAGAAAGACAGGGAGATACACAGTGGTTGAAGAACAATAGAATGTAAAGACAAAAGTAAGTTTTGGGTTAACATAATAGTTACCAAACAGAGAATGTAACAAGCGGTGAATAGGTCTGAGCCAGGAAGACTTCAACACTCACAACAGTGGCTAAGACATGGGCATCTCCTTCGTTTCACTGCCTCACTGAATAATTTGCTCTGATACTTCTCTTAACCATGTTCAGTATTACTCCTTATGTATTCTAATTTCTAAATGTAATCAATACATGACTTTCATAGGTATTTTTATTTGTTTTCTTCAGTCCTCATGTATTTTCCCTTGCAGGTCTTGCTGGAACCTGAAAATCAACTCACCTGTTCCACAGTTTTCCATTACCTATGGAATTGCACTTTTGTGTAATAGATATTCGATATTACTTTTTAAAAATAATTTCTGTTATGCTTGCATAACTGTAAAATGCAAGGAACTTTGTCTTCCATTTTTGGCATATAGTAAACCCAGTTAATGAAACTAATTTTACTTTTGTGCTAGAAGAAGGACCAGGTTAAGTAACTAAGAGATTCCATTAATTCCAGCTGAGTTAATCCAGTTAATGTGCTAGTTATCAGAAAAATACTGTTAATTACTAAAAGTCAAGCTCTGAATAAAAACAAAACAGATCAGACAAAAAAAAAAAACCACAACAAAAAACAACACACACACACACAAACAACAACAAAAAAAACCAAAACCAACCAACCAAACAAAAACAAACAAACAAAAAAAAAACCCCAACAAGAAAAAAGCAAAAACCAACCAAAAACCAGAGATTGCATACAGTGAAACCTGTTCAAAACTAGGATGTTGTGAAATGCAGTTTGCAGTACTAATAAAACAACATTGTACTCTGAGACACAGACATCCAAACTCTTGTTCTCGGGATGCACCTATTTTGACAGATCAAAAGTCTACATTAAGCCCACTGAATCCATATATAAAATATTACTTGATCCAGTGGCATTTTAGTCTGTGGTATTACAAGATTTCCTATTTAGATGGATGTCTGAGCCTGTGCTGAACCTTATAGAGTGACTGCATTGGTTTTATTCCTTCTAATCCCCTGCCACATAGGTACTTTTCACAGCTGCAAGTGCATTAGCTTCAGTACACTTTGGATTTATATCTTTGAACTGAACGGAGAGTGGACTGATTGTAACTTCAGCCATCTAAAGATTCATTTTCCAGCCCAAATTGCCTATCTATGTTCTTTCTATCGCACAAAAGACAGAAATGCACTGTCACCTGGTAACCATCTGACAATATTAAGGAACATGTGCTAGGATCTGGTGAATCTTAAGAACAGCTTGCTTAAATAATTTTTGTTTATTTTCTTTTTATTTTCTTTAAATGCAATAAATGCTCTTGCCTGTAGAGATGTTACATACAGCCACACTAAACTCCACCAATGTGAAATACATTGCTATTGCTAGACAGGAAAAAGCGGAGCTCCCTCTTGCTCAAGAGGGAAAATGGTAGCTGAAAGATATTTAGTTGTAAGCATAGAAGAGTAAGCCTAATATTTGGTGACTGATAATTAAACTTCAGATCTTGCTCGCTAAAAAGAAATATGGAAAAATCAATCTCTGTGAACAAAGGCTACAGAAGAACAATGGCAAACACCATGAAGCAGTTTAGCCCTCTTGGGTGAGCATGTGCAGGTAAGACTGTAAAGATGCAAATTGTCCACAAAGAACAAAGTAGAAGAAAGCTCTAGAGATATGAAAGGTTTTCAGACTACCCTGTCTGAAATGCTAACAAAACTTAGGTGGATATTCAAAGAACTACCCATAAATCTAGTTATTTCTGGTTTTAGTTGCTTCTGGGCTTTAAAAGAATGGCAAATGTTCTGCAAAATACACAACAGATAAAGAAGAGGTGTATCAAACTACAAAGTGTAGTGGTTAGCAATTATACTGACTGAAAAGAGGAAACAGAATGAAAGGAAGTCTGCATTGATTAAATACTACAAAGACACATTGCTGTCTCCAGCTAATGGAGTTCCTTAGGAAACTTTGGGTTCTACTGCCA
Organism: Chloroceryle amazona; assembly: GCA_027560015.1. Lineage (NCBI taxonomy): Eukaryota > Metazoa > Chordata > Aves > Coraciiformes > Cerylidae > Chloroceryle > Chloroceryle amazona. Next base: position 88,691 of record JANHFX010018546.1, on the reverse strand, counting down.
AAAGTAACGTCTCATAATTAATTTATTGCATTGTATTGCTTCTACAATCCATTAAGAAAGAATGTTGTGACATGGAAACTTGCATTGTTGGCTCTTAAATGATGACTGAAATGTTGTTCCTAACCGCAAAGGAATTTGTTTGGAAATGATATGAAATAGGAACAAAGATAAATTTTAAACTACGTCGCAAAAGCTATTTTAATACAAAAACAGAAAGTCAGAGAAATGCCATTGAAAAGCTTTTTGCCCCAGAAACCCATAACAGCTTTTGGGGGCAATCATGGATTTTTTTGTTATATCTGCATGTGAAAGGAGTTTGTCATGTTTTCTATAGTGACATGTGTAACTAGTGTTTTATAGGCCATATGCTAAACCATAAGTGAAGTTAAAGGAAAGCATATTCAAACACCAGTATAAGGTACATTATAAGATTCAAAAATAATTGTTTATAAAAGTAGTATTTTTACTCCCTGTGCTCTTGTATATTCTGCAAATTCTGCCAAATCAATAGTTTCTCTTTAAACATCTTAGAGTCCAGAAGTCACGATTTCAAGAACTGTATTTGAATCCTCACAACATTTGAAATGAGTATGTAGATAAATATGTGGATTGAGTTCTGAAAGTGCTCCAAACGCATAAACTTCATAAATTCAGGAATCACTTGAATCACAGATGTATAGAAGATTATGAAGATTATTTTAGAATAGAACTGCATAATGTAAAACACATAATTCACTATGTTTAGTGTATCACTATGAACAGAAGTACCTTCCAAAGTAGTACCAATGGGTAATTAATAAAGAATGTATATATAGATACTGATGAATTTGTTCTTAATTTTCTTAAGCAGAGAAACTAAGTAATTCAAAGTTGTCAAATAAAAGGAGGAATTGTTTAAATTTTTCATGTAATCCTTTTTGACATCAGTAATGAATGACCACACAGAAATATATGTCATGATTAAACATTCTTGTCTAAACATAGGAGCCAGAATATTTTTTTCTGACTAGCAGTACTATGCCTCTTTGATGTAGCTCAGTTACTTATGGCACCCATATGATAACATGCTTTATTTCAGATGGATTTATATTCCTCCACAGAAGATAGGATATCTATTATGGCTGTAATGATGACAGGCTTTTTCCTCTCAACACTGTGTTGAGCTGAGCTGTTGTGGCCAAAGCAGGTTTGTCTGTGTTATGTCTTCTGGAAGGCTGGTGGAATCTCCAGTGCCCCAGGAGCAATGCCTACCCACAAAGAGAGGACAGAAGATGGATACTTCACAGGTGCTCTAGACACTATGGATTATGCCTGCTTTAGTCTGATCCCAAGGGCTGCCATTGAAGAACCCACACTTGGCTGCACCACAGAGAGGTGCCAAGGAAGCTGGAAGCAGCCCTACTCATGACAGAGATGTGAGGATTTCATGGGTGTCTGTAATTGATGACCTAGGGGCTGACATCCTCCATAAAGGCAGAGCAGCTGATGTTGGCTAAAGTCACCAATACAGCAGTGTCTTGACAAGCTGGATACCATGTCAATGCCAGCAGGGCCATGGAGGACATGTAATGAGGACTGCCTTAATGAGGACATTTGCAATATGTAGAGAATGGCCCAAATGAGCACTGTAGATAAAGGAGGCTCAAACTGCTCTCCAGTGTATCCTGCAAGGTGGAGATGACAACCACACTGTCTCCTCACAGGTTCAAGTACAGTTTTTTAATCTTGTCTAATTTAAAAAGCCCAGCAGAATTTGTGGGTTTCTTTCCACTGCTGATCATGTTAAAATATTAGACTTCCTGATTAAGTTTTGGACTGATTAAGATACTATCAGACCACCTGATGTGTGTTTTCCTTAAATTCTAGACGTTACATTCAATCTATCCAGTACCTATGACAATATTTTCTGTGCATTGGTAAATATATCCACATCTGAAGGCTTAGCATGCAATCTCAAGCTTATTGAAAATAACACATCGAAAGAAGATTTTTATTGCAAAAATACTGATGTATTTTTGTCTTAGTAATCTTTTTCATGAGGGCAACTGGACTCCAGGGAGTATTCAGTGGTTACGCCATGGTTTTAACAATGACAAATTTAAGGTGCAAGTCTAACATCTACTGGATTCTATGGGACAAAGAGAGATTCAATAATATGAGGGCATAAATTCAAACTAGCCATCAAAACCACAGTTTACCAAGAAATGCAGCCCTGTTCTAAAACCATTAGAAATGGACAGGAGTAGCTGACTGCTCATAGGTTATACTAAGATTAACATTTTCAAAAATTCTTGTTTGAGGACCTGAAGTGTTATTCACTTCCAGTACCATACCAAGACAGCTTGTTTTTAAGTGAGGACTTTAATGTAGTTCCACATGGAATTTTTCAGAGACGGTGCTGTTTTAAAAAGATTCCACTTCCCTTCCTACCTTCCAATAACTAATTTCTTAAGCCAAAATATAACTAAGGAAAATGAGAATAGTACTTCTTGTAAGCTATAAAGTTTGAAAGTAATTTGTTTTGCAAATAAAGTTGAATGTGACTTGGTTGGGTGCCCAGCCCCATGAGCAGTTGTGCTGGGGTCTCAAAGGGAGTAGCATCCTGAAGTAGCCATGGCAGGTAGGAAGGGTCATCGATATCTTAAAACTGTTTCAGAATATGAACCTTTCTCTTTAGGCTGTATTTACTTAAGTGCTTTCAAAGCTCTTCTAGTTGTTGCATGAAAACTCTTTATTCATCTTGGGATTTAGTGTTTCCATGTATATGTAGAAAAGAAGGACTCTGAGGGCAGTAAGGACACTTTCAGAGGTATTTCATCCAGAGTAGAGGGAGTATTTTTTTTCTGAACTACATGCTGTGAGTTCTTTTTCACTGAATCACAGAATATTCATGGTTGGAAAGGACCTCCTAGACCACTGAGTCCAACCATACCCATTACAAAAAAAACACCTAAAACTCCCCCAAACACCTAAATACATAAATACCCTGATCAAACATGACTTCAAAACCACAAAAACACAAAGCCCACAAAATAACCCCCTACATGCCTGCCACTGGAGCATGTCCTAAAGCACCAGGTCTACCTGTTTCTTAAATACCTCCAGGGATGGTGATTCAACCACCTCCCTGGGCAGGCTGTTCTAGTGCCTCACCACTCTTTCTGTAAAGAATTTCTTTCTAATATCTAATCAGATATCTTTTCAGTACAGTGCTTAACTGCATCATGGCTGTCTACATTTTCTAATACACTGGGTGCTGCACTTGGCTCATAATAGCCCCATGCAACACTACAGTCTGGGGGAAGAGTGACAGGAAAGCAGCCTGGTAGAATATACCTGTGGGTATTGGTCAATAGACAGATAAGTATGAGCAAGCAGTATGCCCAGGTGGCCAAAAAGACCAACAGCATCCTGGCTTGTATCAGAAATAGTGTGGCCAGCAGGACTAGGGAAGTGTTTGTACCTCTGTACTTGACACTGGTGAGGCTGTACTGTGTTCAGTTTTGAGTCCCTTACTACAAGAAGGAGATTGAGGTGCTGAAGCATGTCCAAAGAATGGAAATGAAGCTGGTGAAGTGTCTAGAGCACAAGTCTCCTAACAAGCAGCTGAGGGAGCTGGGTTGTTCAGTCTAGAGAAGAGAAGGCCTAAAGGAGACCTTACTGCTTGCTACAACCACCATTAAGGAGGTTACAGAAAGATGGGGATCGGTTCCGTTCTCCGAACTAACAAGTGATAGGACAAGAGGAATAGGTGTCAAGTTGTGTCAGGGGAAGTTTCAGTTGGACATTATGAAAAATTTCTTCCCCAAAAGTGTTGTAAGACAGTAGATTAGGCTGCCCAGGGAAATGGTGGAGTCACCATTCCTGCAAGTATTCAAAAGACACATAGATGTGGTGCTTAGGGATATGGTTTAGTGGTGACCTGGCAGTGCTGGGTTAATGGTTGGACTTGATGATCTTAAAGGTCTCTTCCAATCAAATGACTGCATGATTTTATGATTCTATATCCAGAGAAGTATGGATAATCAGTGTACATGAAGGGATGCATGTCAACATAACACAAGGCATTTTGCTTATAGTAAATAATGTAATTCTGTAAATCATTCAGAATATTTAATACAATTTTCATTTAAGCTTGGAAAGATGTAGACTTATATAACATTACAATTGAACGAGACTTCAGAAAAGGCATTGCAAAACCTAGCATGTATGCAACAATTTATCATTAGGGATAGATAATCAATGCTTGTTTAACTTATTATCATTGTTGCTAAGTAGGTAATTCAACAGAAGTTGTTTTCTTGCTATTTAAGAGGAGAAATTTTGATTAAAGCAATAGATTAAATGATTAAAGCAATGATTAAAGGCATATAAGAAAGAAACCAATTTTGTTTTATGAAACTCTTATTTCTTCTTGCAATCTCTTCTATTTACATCCTCAATAAATGAGGGTGATGTCTGCATTTGTTTTGTATTTAGACTTCCCAGGCTTATTAGGCATTGCACGGATAATACTGCCTGGTCACATCAGTCAGTTTGTGCAAGGTGCCTTGAGTCACAGAGCTAAAACATCAGACTCAAGAGAATCCAAAATAACCTGCAGCCTGTAGGAGCCCGAAAGACATGATTTCAGATGAACCACACTTTGAAAAGAAAATTAAAACACAAATTTGATGTAATGAATGTGGTTTGTCTTTAGGCGTACAATGAAGAGGACAGTGTAACACTGTTTTCAGCTGCAGCTTGTACCACATTTCTGAGAGCACATGTAGCAATAACAACATGTCAGATGCCAATCACTCTTACTTCTTTTGATGTGCAAGGAAACTGGTGTGTACTCATAATGAAAAAATAGGTTGATCCTTTATATAGGAATTTAAGATTCTAAAGTGACCCACACACAAGGTCATTGAGCTGGTTTGTTTTTAAATAGACTTAGTTTAAATCAATGCAAACCCCCCTCTCAGACACTTTAAACAAGCTACACTGCAAAATTCTAAGCACATAGTTTTGGCCCATAAGCTTGATAGTCAAATGAAAGCAATGTGAATCTTCCCTAAATCCTTTTGATTTAGGTTGTATTGATTTAAAAAATCTTCAAACAAGGCTAAGCTATATGATTTTTAATATGATTTTTTTTAAAAAAAAAAGCATTTAAAAAAATGTAGCTGTGTTTATAACATTTTGTAAACACTGGCCCTGCTGTATCAGTAAGTGTCCTGATTTGAGTGAGCACACTTTTTACTTTTCAGCTCAGAACTTCTAACTAACTGCACTTTTTGAAGTGAGCAGCCTGTTTTCACAGACAGTGTCTGCTGCTGGCACTGATAACACCCCGTGTTTAGAGTTACTACCAAGGATTGGTGTGCAGACCAAGGCCACTGCTGGGTCTTGTGTACCACATTGGGGGTGTAGGAAAGTGAAAGGCCGCACCTGCAGGGAGAAGTGGACATGGCAGATGACACCAAACTGGCCAACGAGGTATACAGCCCATATGTGTCATATTCGGTATAAAGCTGAGGGATCTGGAGGGTCTGTAGCTATTTTCCCCTCTTAGACCGTTTGCCAGCTTTGCTTGTTTCAGGTTTTCATTTGGTTCCATCCTCGGAGCACCCAAGGAGGACTCTGTCCGTTCTGCCTTTGATCCCAGTCGGTGTGTTCCTGAATCTGGTACCAGAATCCAGCTCCTGAACACAGCTCCCATCTGCTGTGGGGCCCAGTTTGGGACTCCCCCGGTTCATGCTCCACAGCATCAGTGGTGACAGCGATGTAATTACCATCAAGGGGGTTGGGTTCAATCCTGGTATGGTATATATTTGTATATATTCCATTTTTATTATTATTATTGTCATTAAAGCTGTTCTAGCTTTCTTTTCTAATTGCTGAGTCTCTCTCCCTTATTCCCTTTCTCTTTCCTTTTGGGGAGAGAGGGGGGTTAACAGAGAGCATCTGTTATAGGTCCAAAACCTTGACAATACATTACACTCCTATTAGTGAACTAGATAGGACTGTGTCGCAAGCAGGGATTCTGTCCTGTTGTCACCTGTGTGGTGGCTCTGCCCAGGCTGCTGCCAACCCTGCTGGTAGTATTTCATTGTTTGGATGACAGCTCAAACTAGTGGACAGTATGGAATAAGCTAACCCATTTCAGGGCAAAAAGACAGATTTGGCTGTACTGATACAAGCAGTGCTGCACAACTTGTCCATGGGACCAGAGAGCTGTGGCCTCTTTTCTTTACTAGTGCATAACAAAGAGGCATTTCTGTCTCCTCCTACCTTTCCTCCTCCTCCTTACAAAATCAGGCACTAATCTAGAGCAATTATCGAGGTTTGTCTTTGTGTTTGAATATAGTGATATTGCACCATTTAACTACAGGAACTTTATATTTACTTTTGTATATTTAATAATGTAGCTATAGTAATAGAGACTTTATGTATTGAGTAGTGATTCAGACAAGGCAATAAACCATGACAATATAGTTATTTTAATATAAGTGAACTTGTAGCTGTGATGAAAGCACAGGTGACTGTATTCCATTGTCTATATCATTACAGCTAAAGCAATGCAAGATGCACTGCATATATTATACTGAAAAATGAGGAGGAGGCAGAGTGGTAAGGATTGGGAGAGATGCAAAATGATATAAATGCAATTGCTGGCAAATAGGTAATGCTACCTCCTCCTCACACCTTGGTCAGTAATCCTTGGTCTACTTGAATGCATATTAGTAACCGAAACTCCCACATTCTTTTATTCTACTTTCCAGCACTAGACGTAGTGGTTTCATCATCAGAGTGGGAATGCTCATCCTTCACACTCCAGCAAAAGCTCACAAAACAAATAGTCAATAAATATTCTGTTTCCTTAATAGCTTTACAGCAAAACTAGCATTACTCTCTGTCAATAAAATTCGTATGCAATTTCACTTAATTCAGATACCTGAAGTCTTATCTTTGGTATGTATTTAGATGAGTATACATCTTGATGCATCTTGTGGAGCTTAAGATGAAGGAAATTTAGGAAGAGATTTTCAAAAGAAAATGGCTTTGTGCCTATGTTGAAATTTTCTTGGGAAAAAAATCTGTAGTCATAAATTAACTATCTGTATCTTAGAGAACCTGAAACCAGCTTTCCATTAAAATATTGCATATATTTTCTCATTCTGCTCATGTATCACAATTCCAGGAATTATTTATATAAGGAACAAATATATTTTCTGGGAAAAAACCCTATGAACTCAGTCTCCACACGGGAGACAAAATCCATTAGGAAGCTGTAAGGGACCAGCATGCTGATGGTAAGAACAGTGTGACTGAAAGCTTTTAATTTTCTGATCCTCACTGGAAGCATTAACTGTTTTCAAAGACAACTTCCCTATCCTGTGGCAGACACCTGTGGGTCCCTTGGCTGGCACAATGTACAGTCTAGGGTAGCCTCTTAGCAGCTTCGTTGTCAGTGCTGTGTAGTCCCACTCTGTAACTTCAGGCTGTTACTGGGATGTCGTAATTTAGGAAATGATGGACATACAGATACTGCAGTGATTCATTTGGGCTTTCCTTTAAAAGATACTGCACATATTTAGTATGCATAGATATTAAAAACAAATGGTCTCCAACTTCATTTACGTGTATATCATATACAGATAGATGCATACATGCTCCATGTATGTATAAAATGTGCATAAGCTTGGCATGATTTCACACTTAGGAAAGAGTGATGTTATAAATCATAGGCATGATGCAAGCTCAGGAGCATACAGAAAGATGCATGGAAAAAGATGTTAAATGAATGATATTAAACACCTTTGATTTTATATGAACATCTTCTAAACCATAAATAAAATAATCTAAATCAAAATAGGCACTTAAAAAATTTCTGAAATGAACTTAATATGTGACTGAAGGTAGACAAGGGGACGGATATTACACAGCAGTCTATAATTTTGTTAGATTAATGGAATAGAGATTTTTCATGTAAGTACAGGAAGATCAGAAAATTGGACCATTTTGAAAGATGATTGTAATATTTGTCTCTGGGAACCCATTACCTTCAGCATACCAGTAGGAGTCCCTTCAATCTTTAAGTCTTTTACATGAGACAAGGCTGAGGTACTGAAATAACACTTTTGCTATCAGGTCCATAGGTTTTCCACTTCTCGGTGAAATTATGAAATTTACATTCCTTAATTTCTGAGCACCTATATGAATCTACCCAGGGTCTACCTGGAAACTCTGAGAATAGTAAATGCCTCTGCTCATTTTGCCACTAACCAAAAAACCACATTTCCTGCCTCCTTAAGTATTTAATGATTTCTTTTCCACGCAGGAATGCTTTTTCAGAATAATATGTCTTTTATTTCACTGAACATGTTTAATATGAAAAAAATAATTATACTAAAATCACATGTCAAATTGTATAGCCCTAACATACATGCATATGCCATGTATAATATACTAATTGTATGTACCTGTCTTCATAGAAATGAATAACTGTTGTTTTAGAAGTTAAATAAAAAATTAGCAATGAGATTGTGCCAGCAGTGCTGCTCCATATTACCATCAACTATGTCATTACTTCTTGAAGTGTTGTTGGTTCAATGCAAAGAAAGAATGGCTGGGACTGGTTAATTATGATAAGGTTTTATCTGCTTATGACTTCTAGACAGCTGCATTACCCTTTTAGCTAATATTCCCATGACATATTAATAAGGTCCTGACTATTCCACCAGTGTTAATTAAAGCTAAATCTTTACCTGAATTTTTTTATGACTATTGAACTTATGTGTAAATTACTTTGGATCTTTAAGGAGAGAACTTTTATAATTTTCATTGCTATTCATTTCAGCTGTGTTGGAATGGTCCCTTCAGCTATTCCTGCAAGCATGGTAAGGCAACTTTGTCAAGTATACGACTCAAAATGCATTGAAAGGAAGTAACAGCAATCTCAGAGGCCACTAGTAATGGTCAGTGTGTCAATTTTTGTCACAGTTTATATCATTGTTTAATTACATAGCATTACAAATACCCATCACTGCTGTCATTAGAAAAGTTTGTCAAGAGGAAGTTTGCTTTTTATAATTATTATCTTGTCATGAGTTATGGAAAAAGTTTTAGTTTGTGTGTAGACAAATATAGCCCCATAAGAATTCATGGAATCCATGAATTGCAGTCTAAGGCTCACAAAAATTGATGGCTGGTCTTGGAAGTTGAATATGAGATAAATCTACACATGCATAGACACACACAGGTTTACCCACACCACTAACAAGGTTTCTTCTGTATTTTTTAACGTACTGTGGGGCCAGAAATTTTAAAGTTGCTAATGCCATAATTTTTATTTTTTTTTTAGAACTTCCTTTTGATCTGTAAAAAGGTAAAATTTCTGTCATTTAATATTAGCGCAGTCATCCTGTCATCAGGATATTATTTACATTACTGACTCTTCCACTTAACCCCATGTGCCTGTAGGCAATTAATCCATGAATTATAATTAGTTAAATGTATTATCCATTGGACCTTCTTCATTACTGTGATGAAGCTTTCATGTTTTATGACAGTGGAATACAGCAAAAAGCAAACATTTCAAGAATAAGCTTCTTGTGGCGTAGCCTCAAAGCCACCATCAATGGATCTCTAGAGCTGATTTGAAATTCCATTGCATTTAATACAAATAATATCTATATGATTATTAAAACAGAATTTCAAAGCATGTTGTAGGATGTTCATGCTTCATCAAGCCCAAACCGATTCCATTTAGTTTTCCAGCAGTTTGAAAAATAGAAAAAATGTTGCAAGTGAAGTAGAAAAGCACCTCCATAGGGCAACATGTCCTACATATCTTAGCATGGGATGAATCGTCCTTCAGCAGTGCCTATTTCTCTCCATTTACTATGTAAAAGACTAGAAAACTTAGTTACAAAATATTTTTTTAATTATCAGTTTGCCTTCAGGTGGTTATCCTTAGGGAAGGTGAATCCAATTTTAGCATGTTATAAAGGAATTTAGGAGTCCATTAATGTCAAATGGGAAAAAATTCATCCAAAGTTCAATGCTTACTTAGAAAATGATGAAATTAAGGTATAGTCAGTATTTATTTTGCATTTTGTTCTTCATTTGCAACATTTGTATCAGGGCACAAAATAGACACAAAATATTACCAGCATTTCTTGTAAGTGGCAGGATAGCTCTTGCTTGCTTCCCTATGATATATATTTTAAAAAAATAAAGAAAAAAAGGTGATACCATTAGTTCCATCATTTTAAGTATAATTTTCTTTTAATCACCCGACCAAAACAGATTAAGACTTCTTTACACTAGGAAGCTCAGGGGTGGGGTTTGTGTTTGAGGGGTTTTTTAATTCAGGATTTTGCTTTTTAGGCAGATATGCTGACAGATGAGCAGGTGTATCAAATGGCAACAGCTCTGGACAGGCTAAGAAATTTGTATAGAAGGCACACTGCTCCAGGTCTAGATTGTATCTGATGAAAAATCTTTGCTCAGCTCTCATCACCATGTCTACCAAGATGCCTACTAACATGACTTGGGAAAACTGTTCAAGAACAATTTCATAGCATCATAGAATCATAGAGTGTTAGGAGTTGGGAGGGACCTCTAGAGATCATTGAGTCCATCCACCCTGCCAAAGCAGGATCACCTAGGACATGTCGCTCAGGAATACATCCAGATGGGTTTTGAAAGTCTCTAGAGAAGGTGACTCCACAACTTGTCTAGGCAGACTGTTCCAGTGCTAATGATAGTTCTTCTTAAAGATAGGTACACTTTAAAATTCTAGACTTAACTCTTCATGGCCCTTATGACAGATAGAACTGATATTTTAAAATAAATCCTCAAAACCTCTTCTACAAACTGAAATACAGTTTGTACCATGACAGAAAGATGTATTTGCAAAATAAGTTCTCAATATTTTTTCCATCCAGTCTGAAAACTTACAGAGTAATATCTTATTAAATCATACTTATTCTGGTCTCAGTCTTTTCCTCAGTGTATATTTTTAACCATTGTTTACTTAAAGTTAAAAAATACTGTAAGGAAGGCTAAATGACTGATTAGTTACTCATATGAATTAATACTTGACAATTCATGCCTTAGTTTGAGAAGCAAAAATTACAATCATGGTTTCAAATAATTTATAATGTGTCAATTTTTTTCAGTGCTTTCAAGTACAGATTGTGGGTGGAGGAGCTGGGCTACTTATGTGTGTCTTACTAATATAATGAACAATTACTTAGTAAAATCAGAAGTTACTCCATGTTTACATAAATTCTATTTTTATGATTTGCAAAAAGTACAGCAAAGTTTTGGATAATTTCTCAGTATGGTTCACAGGGATTAAATACATCAGCTTCTCACATTAAAAGATCACAGAAGTGAACATATTACAGGATTAATTTTTTGAGGCACTTTATGATATTTAAAAATATTTAACTAATGTGAGGCAATATTATATTCACACTTCAAAGGCATTTTTACTTTAGTTACCCAGCCAATACTAAGCCAGTTAAAAATAGAAATGGAGTAAAGAAAAGCTGTGTTAACAGCAAGCTAATAGTGATGTGAAATATTTATTGGTATCAAGAGTCCATATTTTCTATTTCTCTTTCAGAAAGGCATAATGCAAGTTGAAAGCTTTGTAAATAGAGGACAAAGGATGAAATGCTCCCGTGCCTACTCTTCTTTTAATAATAATAAAAAAAATAAAATAAATTCAGCTTAAACTAATAACATCTCATTGTAAAACATTCTCAACAGAAAACCTGGAATTGAAACAATTTGCTTTAGAAAGAAACTTAAAAGGGAAGCTAACTGAACTCATGACAGGTAAGTAGAATGCAGATGCAGTATGACTAGGCAGAAAAGGAGAGGCCCACTTATTCCTGTGCAATGCTCTTTGTTTGACAGGTTGCTTGCACTTGGCAAAGAGTTTGTGTAAATCAAGCACTGTAATTGGTTCTGAAGTACACAGCTTTGACATGAAACTCATGTTGAATTTAGCACTCTCTATAAGATAACAAAAGATTGACCTTGACAAAAGCATAATGAGAAGGTTTTAAGTTCTCATCAGCATTTCAGTGCAATGAATTGGTCTTCATTATGTTTTTCAAAGGATGTTTACATGTGTAAGATAAAAGTGGTTGTAGCTGTTTTGCTGCAGCAAACCTATTCCTCGCTTTGACAGAACCTAAATGTTTGTCAAAATACAAGAAAGGTGATGAATTCTATAGGGTAAAAGGCTTGTAGATAAATGACAAACATTAGTCTTCATTTGTTTACATATATTCTCCTTTATTTTTATAGTGCTGTAGAAATGTCTCGTGATACAGATCTTGCAGCTAAAATGCCTTTCCGGATGTAGCCATTTTAAATAGCCTCTGATGTGAAATTCTGTCAAAAAATGGGTCAAGCATGAACAGAAGCTTGGTTCAGTGAAAGACAAAGGATGTTATACAGAAAACAAAAGATTAACATTGTGTCTGTTACAATGTAGTAACAGCTTTCACCCTCTTCCACTTTTTTTTTCTCTTGAAAGAGTTTAGTGTAGTTTAATACAGGAATATTTAACAATAACAGTTTATTAATCACTAAACCCATTAATATATGCCCTGAAATGACAGTTATATATTTGCATGAATAGTATATCAACTTTATAACTCAGAGAATGCAAGAATGTATGCATGTACATACACATGCGCATGCTTTTTTATTCACATCTGTGAATATCCATGCATAAGCACAATCTGGATACTTGTATTCATGTTCATTTTTATGTGGTATAATTCTCATTTTGTTCTATTTTCCGCTTTTTTTTCTGCACATATCTAATATTCTAATCACTGGTCTGTATGGTTAAACTTTGTGGGAAATTCTACTAATTTCTCTGAGTACCTACACTCTTGACAACTCTATGGAAAGTTACTATTAGGTGTATGGCATAATTTAAAGGCTGAAAAGCTATAAATATTCCAAGAAAGATTTATGAAGGGGGCCTGGTGACAGGTGCACATGGACACTTGAGGAAATGAAACAATCATGTAGTTCCTTAATTTAGTAGTAGCATCCATATGTGTAGTAAGGACATCTGTGACTGCTCCTTACATTAACAAGCATATAATCTGTACTTGTACCTGCATATGTGGACAAGGCTTTAAATATCAAATTATACATGCAATAATTATTAATTTACTTCTCACCCTAATAAAAAGTATTCTTGAATTACAGGGAAATGATTTGTACCCAGTAGGATGGCAATTCATATTTAGGACAACAGACCAAGAACCCATAACTTACAATGATATATGCTTCTCAGTACTGTAAAACAGGATATACTTCTATGCTTTTTCACAGATAGAGTTTTTTATACTTAATTTTGCAAATACTGTTATACAAACGTAGTGTTATACATGTAGCGTTATACATGTAGTGTTGTACGAATGTATACTCAGGTAGTACTTAAAACATAGTATGTACCTTCTGAATGAGTGAAAGCTGCAGTGAAGAAAATAATAAAGAAGGCATAAAGGTGGCCATTGGCCATTTGTACAAAGGTTAGAACTTTGGTCTAGTGTGAGTGCTTCTACCAAAAATCAGGGATATGGTATTCTATTCGTATTTCTTTTCCAAAACTGAGTAGCTTAATCTTTGTAGTTTTCCATATCAGGACATTTCAGGTGCTAATTGTACATGATAAATTTCCCATGTCCCTGGAGATGTGCCTCTCCATAGACTCAACACAAGAAAGTGCAAGTATAGTAACACAGCTGTGGGCACAAAAATATCCCAATATTAATGGAGTAGGAAGGAGGAGGGTGCTGAGCTTGCTTTCCTCCCTTTCCTTCCCTCCCCAGTTCCTGCTGGGCACACAGCATGAGACTGCCTTTATGGTGAGTGGGAAGGGGACACTTATGGCGGGGGTCTTCTGTGCCCTTTAACTCCCCACCCTTCAGCACCACATGATGCCCCCCTTTACATCTCCAGAGCCCTTTCACGGCTTTTCTCTGTCTCTGTTAAGCTGGTAAATAAGGCCTGGGAGTCACAGCAAAACTGCAGTACTGCAATTACAACTAGCATATGAGTCTCTTCTGGGAGAGAATAGCAAATGGGCTCATCTAATTCTTTCTACCTCTTGTCTGTAATTACTGTGCTCTAGAGGCTGCAGCAATATGTAAGTTTGTATTTTATAACCTCTAATCTTTAGTATTTTCAATATGTATTTTTCTGCTTCTGATGAAGTGCCATTACCACCAGGTGAAGAGGCAGGGTAAGAATGTTTTATCCTCCCTATGGAAAGTCTCACATCACAGGAAAGAAAGGTTATTAAGCCAGAAGAAGCGAAAAAGCATGACTCCTTCAACCCAAACAGGAGAGGGATGTGAGTTTGGCTCCCAGGACTACCTGTCCATTTTACATTAATGAGCTGTGGCACATGAATCTCTTCAGAGCACTGTGAAGGGTGACCATGGTGAAGTGTAGATAATCTTGTTCTCACTGGATTAAATCTGATTTCATAAAGCATATTCTAAAATTTATATTATAAATAAACTTCGAAGGGAAATGAGGACTCAGAGTTACCAATACTTATGTTATACATACCATTTTTTTAGTTAAAGGCACCATATTTCTCTTTGGGAACAAAAGTGGATCTTGGCAGAGATACTGAATCATATTCTGGTATGCAGAGATGGAAAAAATATTGTTCTTGTCTGCATCCAATGTATTGAGCTGAAAGAATTTTCCCCTTTATGTTTTTAATTCAAGATTTAAGCATCAGTCTGTTGTTAAAGGTCAAAACATACAGGTACATTTTAAATGTAGAAATATATTTATGCAACAATTTCAAATGTCAGAAACTCAAGAGAGATATATACTGTAGATGCTCTGGAAATTTGGAGTTTTTTGGTTAACGTGCAAGTGAAATTATCATATCAGTAAGATGTATTCAGAGAATATAATAAACAATACAATAAACTATAAAATGAATTTGTAAATGAAATTTTATTTATTCTGGTTAAAAAATAATTTTACATCATCTAGCTTATTGATGATAGTCAAGAATTAGATCCTTATTTATTTGATACATCTTTATTTTTTTTTCAGAAGCAACCTTTTAAACCTACATTTTTAAAGGAAGTTCTCTTAATAGGCCTGCCCTATTTGTAAAGGCTGATGGAATGACTTTGAGAAAATTAATCTCATCATGTTTTCTACTTCTACTTATCTGAATGACATGGAATTTTCTAGCGGATAGTGGTAGCAGATACTTTCTCCACTGGAATTTTCCTGTCAATTCTCTTCATGTTTCATTGCATACCCCACCTATTCTTATTTGATTTTCACAGTTTAGTATCTGCTAAGTATTCTTACAATGATTTCATGGAGGATTCCCACATATACTTTCATCCAAGTCTTAGCCTAAATCTATCTTCACTCTGAAGATGAATGTTTAATCTTCCAAAGATTATTCCATGTTTTTGCATATTTTGGTAAAGAATTTAATAAAGATTGAAATTAAACAGCAGTAGAGTAGTATGGGCAATTCCTGTTTACCAGCTGTTTGTAATCATAAGAACAGAGATGCCCCTTTACAGTTCATAGGGCTAAAATGCTGGGATTATCATTGCTTGCTGTTCTGATTCCTGATTTAACCATGCAAGGGTAGGTAACCAGAACAATCCAGTGTAACCAGAATGGCTTTAGATCAAACACTGAGGTACAATTCCTGCAATGCTTATCAGGCAATGCTTAGGTAAGTAGCAGTAATGTACAGGATATCAGAGCAGTCTGAAGGAAAGGAGTATCTGTGCAGCTCATCTAGGTTTGTTGCTGTTTCGTACCCAATCTAGAAACACCTGTTGACAGCTTCACCTATTTATGTGTGGTCAACATTGATAATTCCCCAAGTGGTTAAGTTATGTGATACCAATACAACATTAATTAGTTTTTCCCATAGATATTTTCTGTTTTCTTTAACTTGGTAACACATCCTGAATGTAATACTGAAGGTATATTTTCTTATGATTTGTTCACCTTGTACATTCTGTTTTCTCAGATAAGCTCACAGTAAAAAGGGTTTCCTGATGTTCAGAGGGAACCTCCTGTGTTTCACTTAGTACCCATTGTCTCTGGTTCTGGCACTGGGTACCACCCATTACTGCCTGTATTCTGTTACAAGTTATTAATGAATATATTTCCAGGCAAAATGAAGATGGAAATTATGCAAGGAAGAAAATCATTGTATCAATGCTTGATAATGCATCTGAGTTCCATAAATCTTCTATGTAATGACAACATATATTTAATCAATTATTTATTTCTGTTGTAGATAGCTATGAAGAAGATTAAATTAAACAAACAAATAAACAATGGAGTTAAGAAACATTTTTCCCATCATGATGTTAATCTATCTCAGAGTTAGTAATGACTGTGCACTTAAGAGTAATTCTACCTTTGAGATTTGGGGTTTCTAATGCTACCTTTCACATAATTACAACATATCTGTTATATTCTTTAACCTATTAATTAGAAAGATATACATTCAATCTTAACTTAGTTTTAATAAAAAGTATTCCTCTGTGGTATATTGCAGAACTGATTGTTTTGTCTTCAAAAAATTTTGAGTTACAGACCCCAGAAAAATGTTCTTAGAGCGGATGCAGACTCCAGTATAGAGACTTAAGGTCTACTGAGAAAAGATGCTTTTCTTTTAGCTATCATTATATAAACCGCAACATAGAAAAATACTGACTTCATTTTGTCTGCCAATACTCCTTTGCTTTTTAGGAGCTCAGGGTAGCAATGCTACAGGGTGACCTCCAAGCACAGATGTCCAAGTAAACATGCAGTCATAAAATCTTTAGAGAGCAGTCAGTGATAGAAGCAAGGACTTGCTTTTATATTACATTTTTCTGCAACCCAGAGAATTATTGCTTTACAGTAGCATTGGCTAACTAAACTGCTAACTTGAATTTCTACTGATTAATATAACTACATGTGGAGCTATCTTAAAAGGTTATTAAGAGTAGGGAATAAAACTCTCAAAAGTCATGAAATGCCACATATATGTAGCAATGGGTCAAAGTAATACCTGTTATTGGCTTAATTGAAGTAACTGGAATAAACAGGAAAGGTTTTATGCACACAAACCTGTGACTGAAAGAGTATCATGCAACTCCAAGATAATCAAATTAAGAACCTGTGCAAAAATGAAGGGTTGACATAATCTTTGTCTGTTTTTTCACGTAACTATTCAATAAAAACCTTTAGGATATTGTATGTGATTTGTCTGATGGAGGTTCTACAGACCCATTCTGAATCTCACCATAGTATCCATTTTAAAAAACACACTCTTATCATGCCTTAATATTCACACTGGAGAAGAAATACTCTTGTTGTTAATGGAATGCCTTACATCCCACGGAATTTTATTTTCCATTTTATCTTGTTTGCCTCAAGCCTATGCTTTTCTCAGGTGTCAGGAAATAAAAATTTTCCTTGTTCTTAATCCAGCTGTTTCATTTATCTGGTTACCTTTTGCTTTTCATTTTATATGTTTGGAGCAATGTTTTGTAAGCCAGCTGTTCATCCTACAGCAGATTTTTTCAGCTTGTGTCTGTTTCCAATTTTACGGGCTTGACAGATGTCTGTGGCTCGTATTAAGATTAACTTTGCTTCCTGAGACTGTCTATACCTCATACAATAGTTTTGTTTTTTTCCACACTCTATGCCACTCTAAGCCTGTCTTTTACTATTTTCCAGTTCAATTTTCCAGATTCACATGTGTTAGTTCTACATTTTCAACTATGCAGACATCCATCCACTTGTTGCCACTGCCTTTAGTTTTAAACAAGAAAAAATATTGACAATGCAGCACATTTCCCAGATAGCATGTTGGCTTCAGTAAAGCCTTTCCCACACATTAACAAGATGAAGGTCCTGACTGAAGTGGTGAACACCGATCCTGAGCCTACTACTGATGTCTATCTTCATTTTACTGTTTTATGGATCACAACTTTCTCCTTTGTCTGCATCAGGTCATAATAATCAGCGATACACTCACCATACCATGGAGTTACAGTAGGGAGGAGACAGAGATCATTTTTAACTTATTTATGTGCTCATCCTCATTTAAGCAATGTTTATTCTATTAAAGGAGCCTAGTAGCACTCTGAAGTCCCCTCAGCCAGCCCAGCTGTACTCTTTTGCAGATGTCTATAATAAACCCAGGCATCTGAGTAATTTTGTAGAGGAACAGCTTAATCCTAGCATTGTTTCCTGAGGGATGTGGCATATTTACCCCATTACAGAGCTGAAGAAGCTGGTTTTGGAAATCTTTATGACAATTGATGCTATTCCATTACAAAACTGAAGGTGAAGAAAAAAGATATCTCTTTTTCAGGACAAATCATAGACATGGTAGATCTAGGGAATGGACTCAAAAATGCCACTCTTCATTTACTTCACTTGATTTCCATTTTACAGAATTTGGTTTCTGTAATTTTGGTTTTAGACATTTAAGCATCTGAGTATTTCGTGAGCTTCAGATACTGCTATGTTCTTTAAAGATCTGCATAGCTACTTATAGGTAGGCCTCCAATTCTGTGGAAAATTAGGAAAAATCTGCAATTTCCTTTTAGGACCGATAGAGTTAGCAATACATTTATCTCTACATTCAACTCTTAGCTCTATCTTTGACCAGTTTATATATTTAACAGAAAGCATATTACAGGAAAAATAGCTTTAGGATTAACCACCAAGACTGAAAAGAAATTTTTTTTACTCCCACTCTCTACTTCCATCCTCTGAATGTGATAACTGGGACTCATTCTGCTAGGCAGCCGATTAGGTTGGAAATACAGTGTAATTTTTTTCCCCAATGTCCCTTTTGTAACTCCCATATTAAGGGACATGCCATAATTTAGGAAGTTGTTACAAAAGGAGCTGCAATGCTGCATCTGAGAGACCTGTTCATCACTGGATAGCCTTTCATGATGTCCCATAATAACTCCCAGGCTCTTGATTTAGGAAGTGATCACACCAACTTCCAAAACAATCAGGGGCAAAGAGCATAACTGAAAAATGGCATAAATATACTTCAGCCTTATCAGTGAGATCTGTGATGTGTCACTACACAGGTCAACATGGGGCTCTATTTTGGCCTTGTTTCTGGGGTGTGGGCAGTCTGCTTATCCAACTTTCCATCAGTATAACTGAAAAGCAATTGATGCAACTGACCACCAAATGTCTCACTGATTTTCTTGATTAATGTCTATTGAATGATGGCTTTAGTGAATATACGTAATTTCAGAACATGCAATAAATTGTGGACAGCTTAGGTCTCTTGCAAGAAACTTGCCCCCTAGGTATGGCTGCAAGCTCTATAAATGAACTACTGACAGCCTGCTAGCAATTTGTTTTCCAGCTCAGAACTTTTCTAAAAGAGCTTTGTCTCTATCGGTGTAAAAGTTTATATACATATCTATATTTACACATTTGAGACCTTCAGTCTGTGTAGCACTGTATCTTATAACTAGTGGAAGAAAAACTCCACAGGATTCCCCAGAGGCTGCAAGTTTATAATACATCCATCTCAGATATGATATGACAGATGTTCAGAATATGCTTATTTGTTCGACATTTTAAGACGATTAAGCCAAATTTGGTTTAGATTCTAATGCTTTAAATTAGCCATGGAGTTTACAGACTGCCCTAATTTTCAGTTTAGTAACAGATTCAACCAGAAATCTGCATATTTTCAAAATATTAATAGCTTGTATGTTGATTCTTTTTTCCCTGTATTTTGTTGAGCTAATATTATATAAAATATTAGACAAAAAGTGAGATTTTTTTATTTTCAGTGGGAATGAAGCATTTAAGTAGATATTTTACCTATGCCATGTGGTTGGCATAATTTTTATTTGTATTTTATTCCTTATCATAGAATCAATGTTTTAGGCTGGAAGGGACCTCTAGAGGTCATCTGGTCCAACCTCCCTAAACAAGTAGGGACATCTCTACCTTTTCTTCCCTAAGCTAAATAATACCAACCATCTCAGCCTGCACTCACAGGGGAAGTGCTCCAGCCCCCTGATCATCTATATGGCCTTCCTCTACTCTGCTCAACCAAGTCTGTTTCTTTCTTAAGCTGGGAGCTCCAGAGCTGAACAAAGTACTCCGGGTGAGGTCTCATAAAAATGGAGTAGAGGGGCAGAATCACCCCCCTTGACCTGCTGGCCACACTTCTTTTGGTGCAGCCCATGAGTATACTTGTATTCTTCTGAAATCATAGAATAATTTCACTTAAAAGAAATAAGTTGGATGAGATAGAATGGTTTCAAGTCATTTTAGCCTCTCAGGTCTGACATACATTTTTATCAAATGTAGTTTTATACAATTTTAGATTTGTCTTTCTGTATATACTGAAATCTATAAGCAATACTTAAAGATTTTGAAGCATCAACTGACCTCTTGGAACACAGTAGAATAATAGCTTTAATCTGTGCTTTAGACCATACTCTTTTTCCCTTTGACTTGTGGTCATTGCAAATGCTTTGCAACAGTGTATTTTTTCATTACTTATCATTTTTATCATTACTACAAAATTCTATTGAACTTCAGAAACTGAAAATATTTTGTGCATCTACTATTATAATTACCTTTTTACCTTGTCCATTAAAAGAATATCCCAGATTATATGGATTCTGGAAGTCAGTGACTGGAAATAATTCATGAGTTATTTATCCTGGACAGGCAACTGAAAATGAGCTTTCATAGTGATATCATGACAAAAATAATTAATGAGACATTTGGATTGTTTGGTTTTTTTCAGATCAGAAAGACTTTCTGTCATCTGTATACATGTATGTAGTAAAAATAAATAAATAAATAAATTGAATACTATCACTCTTTTTCATCTATCGGGTAAAAGTATCACAAGATCCAGGGTATGAAAGATGAATAAAACTTAAATCATTGGAGCAACTATTAGTAATCATTAACCACCAAAGTAAATTACTAGTAAAAGAACTAGTAAACAAAATCATGGAAAGCAGAGAAAGAGAAACAAATTAAATGAAACAAAGACCAAAGTGAGAAATAGAAGAAGATAAAAGGTACAAGCAAAGATGTTGAGGAATGGAAAGTAAGGTATGAAAAGGTTTTTACTTCTGAAGTTACTAATTTCTGTTTCCACTCATAGTTAATTGTAGATGACACAAGAAGTATAGAAAGAATTGTATATTAAGATGTGCAATATGACAAAAAGGAAGTGAAATGAGTTAAAAAGCAGATGGTGTAACTGGAAATAATTGCTTAGAGCACAATTCTGTGAGCAACATATAGATCAGATTCAGTGACTACATAGTAGCATGAGGTCCACGTTAGTGAATGGCTTTCATTCCCTGAGAGTGATCCCTGGCCCATTCGAGCTGCTGAGCCATGACAAGGAATAGCTCTGGAGAGCACTAGCTGGTTTCGGCCAAATTAATGCCAAAGAACTCACTAGTTACTACTATAAATAGTCTAGTCCAGTGGGAAGCAATGTTTCCAGGCTTACTTTAATTTAACAGCATGGATGCAGACACTGAGTCCAGGATAATATCTAAATAGTATAAGAAGTGCAGCTGCACTTCCACTGCAGGCATAAATCTGGTCACTGAGAAAGGGCAGCACCCTGAAGGTACTGTAAGGGATGAGTGTTTGATGGAGAGATGCAAGGGACAAGGGCAATCAAAAACAAATACAGGCCTCGTATCAATATCAGTTTTAGCACAGTGGGATTTGAAGCTCATCCACCAACAGCATTCCTGTCTGCTCTGCTTCATATGTTTTATTAGGTGATAAGAAAGGCTGCTTAAAAATCAGACTATGCTATTAAAAATCAGACAATATTTCCCAAAACTGAACTTCTGGCATGTTTAAAATTTTGTGTAGCTCTCTGCAGGAATCACCTTTTCTCTAGTGTGTGTGCTTCAGTGCCCCAAAATCTTCAAGACATACATCGCTTTGGAAGCAGAACAGGAGTTGGTTCTAGTGAGCAGCAATATGAACTCAGGCCTTTATTTAATATTCTGTGGGCATATTCTTAAAACGTCAGTGCATATTTTAGACACTTCACTGCACTTCTGTGCGTCAGTTCATGTTTTTAGTTTCTGTTCTGAAGTGCAAATATATGAGACACCACTGAAAAACCTTCAATTGCCATTGTACTGCCTCTGCATTTTCTTTTGATTCATCATAATAGCTCATCATGGGAACTGCTTCTCTGTACGCTTACGTGTGTACTGTTCAGTGAAGGTTGTTTAGCAAGATGCATATATCCCCTCAAGAGAAAGAAATACTTTTCTTTTCATACTTTGCCCCTACAAGAGCAGGACTAAACAAATTCTGTGTGGGGAAATAATCCAGTTTGTTGACAGTTGCTTCCTCCAAAGTTGTTACTCCAAAGCCACATAATATACAACTTAATCTGACTGGTTTTATATATTACATTAGAAAAAAAATATAAATTAGATTTTTCAGGATATTTATTTTCCATTTAAAATCATTAAAGGCAATAGAAATGTTTTTGAAAAAAGAAGTCAATAATACAGCTTTAAAATATTGATTCCTTTCATTGTGAGTGCAGTATTCATATGGCAGTTTCTGTGAAATAGAAATAGTATTCAAAGTTCTACAATTTTTTAAAAATCAAAAATGACAAAAGTATTATTGAAAAAAAACCACCTCCCTGTAATGCCTTGAGGTGTGTGAAATTCTGCAGGAAAAACACTGAACTGTTGATCCTGTAAGACACACCTGCTTCTTTTTTCAAATACATATTTTTATTTTCTTGAACTACAAGCAAACACTGACCTCAGGCATGCCATTCTGTAGGCTAAGCTGGACTAGAGGCATATACATTTTTCAGGATATGTGTTTTTCATTCTGTGATAAAATGTTGCATTTTCTTATATAATATAGATTCTATTTTATGCTCAGTTACATATGAAACATAGTGTGCATGCTTCAGATTTCATTAAGCCCCTCTGTAACAAAGGTAAAGATTTGCGTATTTTTATTTGTTGCCTTCCCTTTTGGTGTACTGAAATAGATAATTTCTGATTTACACATAGAATAGACAGCCTTGGAATGCTGTTCCTTTATTGTATTGGTACGTGAATATTTGGGCTATAGCTTCAGGGCTACTGTTGACTATTTAGCCTTTAATTTTTGTGGAAATGTACACTTCTTAATCTATGTGTTGTTGTCAGCATGGTTCAGAAGATTGTTGGACTGCAAGAAAAGTTTCTGGGTGCAATTTCTGGTTCAGATAGTGACTTGCCATACAACTACAGGCATTTAAGTTGGCCTCAGTTTCCTTACAGATAAAGTAGAAGTGACAACACTAGATTTTCTTTGCAAACTGCCTTGAAAGCTGAGAAAAAATAAGTGGAAGGATCATGAAAGATGTTCCATTGTAAATGAGCAAAAAATGTATTTACAGAGGTAATTACATCTTTGCTACACAAAAACTACCTAGCCCAGGTCCAGAAATAACAATTCTGCTGCATTACAGAGCTCAGCATGAATTGCAAAACCTATCCAGGACCTGAGTAAATATTCTGCAGTCCCACTTCTGGCTGTAGAAAATTATCAGAAAGTTAAATACATAAGACTTATTAGAAGGGTATTAATGAAGAGTTGACAGAGCAAAATATATCAAACTGTTAAGAGTGAAATCCTGAAAATCAGATAAATCCTGAAATATTCAGAACAAATTTAATACAGACTGCATGGTTTCACTTCCTTTGTGTGAAGTACTCATGCCAGCTCCTTTGCCATGTTCATATACATGTTCTGCATCAAGATCACTGCACCTACCTCCCATTCCCTCCCTCCCTCCCCATGAGATGTTGCTGTTTGCCCTCACCCACCACCCACTTGGTGGCCAGGTTGTCACGGTGTAATAACAGAAAAGTTGTTATACCACTGCCCTGCCACAAAGAGATGGGCTTTCTACGAGTTTCACATTCGAGGAGAGCACATATGGCAACTCCAGCCTAGCACTGTACCTTGACCCCATTTTATGACTTTATCACAGTTCAGACATATGTGAGGTTTCTTATATAGAAAAAAAAACAGAACTGAAGCTTTAAAGACAGGGTTTTCAATAGTACTTGATAGGCCTTCAAATAATGAGGAGTGAGCATAAATCTAGGGAAAAGCTTGGCCTTGTTTTCAAGCACCTGCACACAGGATTCAGCCACAGCTACCCAGATGTAAAACACACAGTATAATGGAACTTAAAATTGTCGAGTAGTTCCTGAATAAATGAGTGGCTGTGCATGAAGTGATTGGAAATGGATGATATTAGCATATAATCTTTGCCAATGTATGGCACTGAGTATATGGTTATTACTAGAGCTCCTTAGTATCATTTCAGACAAGATTTTCTCTACAGCATATCTACTTGGCTTTTTGACAAAACAACTTTCGGTCAAGCAACAAAAAAGGAGCTAAGTAATCAAGAGAAAATTAAAATCTAAGAATAAGCAAATATCCATGGTGTGTGATGATATAAGTAATTTCAAAACACAGTAGAATGAGCAAAGCAAACAGAGAAGATGCAGAATAGATTACATTGAAAAACTTTCTGCACGTTCATATGGCTTTTATTTCAGTGTTTGAGAGGTTTCCATATGAATGCAGTCAGGCTACTGACTGCCTGGAAAGCATGATAACTGTCATTGCAAAAAACCCCTCTTTTTATGTATAAATATTTCTTCTGTGTAAAGAAATATACTGCAGAAAGGATTTCTCTATATCTCTGCCCCATCAACTCAATTTTCAAATTTAATTTGAAAAATACATCTCCTTTTTGCCTACCTACTCACCCACCAAAATTCTTCCTTCTCTATGCTTATGGTTTTTTTGGCTTTTCCCCAGTTACTTATTTCTAGAAACCATTTAGAAATCTGAAAGATGTTATATAAAATTAAACTGTATTCAGTAAGACCAATCCAGCAAAATAAATAACAAATGTCTAAGCCCACACTATATTAGAACTGCTTCCACAGATGTTTGGATTAGTACAGCAAATTGACATGGAGGTATTTTTTTAATACCTCTTCATCTGCCTTTCACTATTTTCTCCTTTCTTCTTTCTCTCTGCCTTCTGCTGTCCCTCTACACTGTAATGGGAAATCAGCTCTATGTGGAGAAATAGCAATGTCAGTCTGGGGAAGGTGGTGGCAGAACTGGTGTGGGATCACTGCAGCATGCAGCCCAGCCAACTGCCTTCAGCAGGGCAATGTCTCATTATGCTGAGTACACTGGCTGCTCAACAAGGGCTGGAAAAGCATGAAAGAGAGGAAAACAGTGATACTACCTGAGAGTTGATATGAAACATTAGCTCTCTTTTGTAACACAGAATGAATGATATGGTGAAAACCTGCTTGAGAAGAGTCACATTTGACCTTTAAAAATACTGCTTTTAGAAATTACCCTTTTTGTGTTTTGGTTTCATTGTTTTGTTTTTATTATTTCTTTAGACAACAAGCCTTCGTTGAACATGCAGGATGAATATTGATTTCATCTGCACAATTTCTTATTGGTTTAAGTACTTTCTCCTGCCAGTATTTTCCAAAATCAAGAAGTCTCAGAGTACATACACTCTCTGAGGCACAGAGAACCCTAATCGTGCACCTGACCTTCCTTCAACAAAGTCCATTATAAGACTTTTGCTAACCTGTCTGAGTATCTCCCTGTGCTCACAAATCCAGCTTCAACCAGTGAAGGACTTTTAAATGGAGAGGTCTGTGAGATGAGAAACAGTCTCTGGGGGGTAAATTCAATTGCCACTGATGTCAGTGATCACTGGCTTTGATGTCTGCTGCACAGCGTTTTTATATCATGGCATTAAGTGGGAAGGAGGCTCCTCTAGTAACATTAAACCATACAACACAAGCTTTGTGTCTTCTATAGTCTGTGACTTTTGAAGCACAATCAGGTATTTGACAAGTAATATCTAATATTCATAGGAGAAGACGGTAACAGTCATTCACAAAAAGAGACAATAGCAACTGTTGTAAATATTTAGGGGTAGTGGGAAGCTGTACAAACACTTGAAAGAAAGATGCCTTTGGTTAGATCTGATATTTAAATTTAGGAGGAACATGGAAAGATGAATATGAGTGCAATGCAGAGTTATTAATTAGGAAAATAAAGGTAAAAAAACCTTCTTATTGTTGATATTCCATAAAGTGGACTAAGCTGATGATGACCATGTAGTACTTTACTCTAGAAAATTGTAGCTACTGTTCCAGCACATTGGAAGAAAACTATGTATGGGATGCAAAATATTTCACTCTAGAAATATTTTTCATAAAATTACCCAAAATATTGGTATATGTACATAATTGTGAACTAATTAAAGAACAAATGAAGTTCCTAATTTCAATGTCTGACATCTGACTGTTGTTCTATCTGTACCTAAATTCTGTGAATGCTGTACAGAGTTTTAACCTTCTGATTCTGAGCTTGTAAATTCTTTTGTCAATACCTGAAGTGGCATTAAAGATTAGAATGGACATGGTTGATTGAAAACAGTTCTTTCTATTAATATTCTACAAGAATACTGTTCAATACTGCTTTAGTACTTCTGTATACTGTTATTATGACACAGTTGAGAAAGGATGTAGTTTAAAAATGACAAATTAATTTGTCAAGACTGAGGAAAACAGAAGGAGAACTGAAGGACTATAGTGTGACTTTTCCCCAAAGGTGTTTAAAGGTGGCATCTGATTTGCTTCATTCCTTATATATGAAATCAGGAGTTACACACTCCCTCTGATCTACCATTAAAACTATTAGCAATTTAGCTTTCCTCTTTGAGCACTCTTGAAAATCTTGGGTGAATACTGTCTGATATGAAGATTTTTTTAGGGTTCCTTGTGCTAATAGGTTTCACAGCCTCATCAAGAGCCAGTTAAATTGCAGACAGATGTTTATTGAGTCCTTCCTTGCAAAGGAAAGGGTTAGGTCACAGGAACCTTCCCATTATCTTCAGCAGTGAACACTGCTCAGTACTTTTCCATTTTGATTCTTTCTAATGGCTTTGTCCTCCTTGTGCCTTCCTTTTATACATTGTGATGGTCAGTTTGCCCTACAGACTCTTTGGAAGCTTTTATTCTCCTGCCAGGTTTGAAAAGGGATTTAATATTACTTTTGCTTCTTTTACTTTTGTATTTCTTATCTGTTTTCCTTAGTGCATTTTTATACCTACTTTGCCAGAATTTACAAGTCTTTCGGTGGGGTTTTGTTTTGTTTTGGTTTAATTTTCCTCATATGGATATACTATCAGCTTCCCTTCACCTTATTTGAGTGCCTTAATAAGGACATGTACTGCTGCTGTGCTTACAGTTTGTAAGGATTTAACTGTTTGAACTGCTATTTTTGGCAACTTTTTAACAATTTTACTCTGTTTTACCCATTTCCCATTTCCAGCCCAGGGTTGCACTTCCTACTCCAAGCTCCTTAATCAGCTGTTTCTCTACTTTTGTAGGAGCCATTGATGGCATCTAAAAATTCTCTGCTTCACATCCGGATATGACACTTGTCTAGTCTGAGAGTAATTAACGTCTCTCATTACAGTTGTATTTCCTGCTTCTGTATCTCCTTCAGCATATCCCAGACAATGTTGCCCTCCTAGTTGAGTCACTGATAATATAGATCCAATAGTATATTCTTATTGTTAGAACTGAAACACTGATTAATTCATGACCTTCTCTCAGGGTCACTTTCACTGAACTTTTTTATCTTTCATAGAAAGAAGCAGGATTATATGTAAATTAAGCATAACCAATTATTTAATTAACACACAACAGGGAAACAAAGACTAATGAGCTACTAGTCTAAGCATTAATATTCTCACTTCTGCTTCATTGAGGTAGCATTAAAGCCTTTCCTGGCCAGACTATTGTCAGTCAGAGGTGTTCATGTAGATGTGGCACTTCAGGAGATGGGTTTGTGGCCAGGATAATGCTGGGTTGACAGTGGGATTTGGTGATTTTAGCACTCTTTTCCAACCTTAATGATTCTATGATTCTAAGATTATTTTCATCAGAGTTTCCTGGGTAGAACACAGCCGCTCCGCAGCCATATAGTACCGGACCAGGCACTAGAATTGAGAGTTATTTCATATACATTCCCTGTAACTTACTCATGTGTTTGGTTCCTTACCTTCATTTGAGGTATTAATATGTGAATCTCCTCTACAACTGGTTGAATTTATTCTACTTTTCTTGCCCTTTTTTTTTTTTTTTTACATCATTGCAGTGGCACACCAATCATTTTAAAAAGACAGTAAAACAATGTCTTAATTTAGGGGTAAATTTCATTCTATTTCTGTCAACTTCATCTTTAGTTTGCTGACATTGGAGCGAAAGTAAATGCTGGGGCACTGGCACCTTTTTGTGAGCTCCAGTGTGAATGACACTATGTGTGTTTGGTTTCCTGTGTGACAATATGCTAACCAGCCATGTTTTCAAAACTGAAAATTCAGTATTTCTTTGACCTGAAATAGAACTGGAAAAAAAGAATTTAATTTCATTTGAAGCATCTCATTTAAGTATCTTTGCATACGAAATATGTATCACTTTTGCATGTGAAAATGATGCATTTTTTGCATCCTTTTCACTGTTAGTCCTAAGGTCTGTGGCACTGAAGATAACACTAACATTTCTGTGAGGGGTTGCATGGCTGCCTGTGTTGGAGGGCAGCTGGGAGGTTTCACAGTTGTGTAGGAGCAGAACAGCCTGCTAGGAAGAGCCAGCACAAGTCCCATTGATGGCACTGCCCTGATGTCACACTTGGTGTTGGTCTTGCTGTCCCCTGCAGAGCGGCCCCCTCTGACTGCCCCAGATGGGCAGGGACTACTTGCATACAGTTCCTGAACACATGGGGGAAGAGCCCCTGCCACAGCTTCTAAAAAAACCTTTTTCCTTCAGCCTGGTCCATGATTGTAGTAAAGCTGACCATGAGCACAGACAGCCAAACACTCAAGGGGTAGGGTAGGGCAAGAAAGGTTACAGGGCATATTAGTGCAATCAGGTCTCTGACATCCATTACTGTTTAAGTTTTTTATTTTTATAAAAATTCTGTCTTCACAATATTTTCCGGTGCCCTTGCTTTCTCAGATATGTTCAATTTAAATTCATGAAGCATTACACCTCCAGCTGCCTTTCCAACTTCTTTCATTGATTTGTCTTTTATTATTCCAACCACCTCACCTGTGTATCGTGTTTATTGATATGGCTAGGAGGAAGGACATGCATCTCCCATTTGCTACATATTTACCAATATCTCGAGTACATTTGTCTTATTATGGAAAATCAGCCTGTTCCTCAGTTCTTTTCCCTTTTTGTTCTATTTCTAATCTCCTGTTTCTCTCCCTCACAACATAATTTTTTCTCTGCTATCACCATAGCCAAGGGACCACATGCTGATTACTCTTTAAATAGGGGATGTGTCTGTTGGATCTTCCTCTGCCCCCCCCACCTCACCACACACCACATTTATTTAAGTTCCCTCTTTGACTCCCTGTGTCATGTAATAAATTCAAGGCTTTCATCCTTCCTTTCATCCATGTTACTACACAATCACATCTATCTCCAACTCAACCTTCAATTTTTAAAAAATTTTCTTCTTCACGTCCTCTTGCATCTGTATTTTCTTCCCTCTCTGTTTTCCACTATACCCCTCTTGGGCTCCTCAGCTGTCATGAGTGACACCAGGCACCATCCATGATGGCTGGTCTAGCAAATACCCAGCTCTGCATCAATTCACAGAGTGTCAGTGTCAACTCAGTGTCCAGCCATACGTGGGCTGTTGCTACCACAGGCACTCACAGACTGCCCAGAGCACCAGTTTCTCTGTGTGCCCACAGCTCTCACAGCCACCAGTTGGTGGTTTGCCCTCATGCTGCTCGTCTGCTCTTATATCTAGACTGCTTTGATACCCTACAGGATTCACCAAAGCTCACATGGTAACATTACCCTCAACTAAGCTCAGTCCGTACCAGCTGCCACATTAACTTATTTCATTAGAGAATTGGAGAAATCTCTCCATACTTAGCTCCTGCATCTTTGGAAATGTCAGTTTCTTTTGATTAGACTAGGACACTTTAATAAACTTTTTAATATGAATTTTTAGTTAAACTCTTTCCTTTTCTATAAACCCAAGTAACTGTATATATATGTGTATAGACACAGACACACACATATATACATAAAAGCTATGTGTAATCACCCTTTATAGGTGGAAAGCCTGCAAGACAAAGTAGGGTTTAATACCAGAAGCAGTTACCACTCCACTCCCATGAGTTGCTCAAGCAGTGAGCTATTACAACATTAGAGTGTAAAGCATCACAGCTACAGAAAATGATGTCTTATATTTTAATCTCAGTGATTTGTAGGAAGTATACTTTTTTCCTTGTGTGACTGTGGGATTGATACCAAATCATTTATTGCCTGTGTGCTAGCAATCATCCTGAGGTCCTTGTCAAATTTTATAATGAATTCTTCTCAGTTCAGCACTTGGTTTTGGGTAATGGGAAGTCTGCCAAGTTCTGAAATTTGATTTAAAGCTTTCAGCTAATTGTACTTCTTTTCTATTAGTTTCATTTAACAAATCTGTTGCAGTGGAACTGCAGTTTATGACCTTGTTTTTCTTCTTAACCAGAATAAATTACTACAAAAATTTCACAGTAGGATAGCAAGAATTGTAGCAACAAAGCTCACACACCTCAAAATATTAAATCAGGATCACTTTTTCTAGCTAATGAATGCTCATCATTATTAAAACTAAACAAATATACAAATTGCTGAGATTCTGTCAACACTTCTATTGAAATGTAATTTCACAAGAACATTGACATGAGAGATTTTTGGAAGCTCGGAATGGTCTAGGGAATAATGAAAGGCAGTTTATACAACATGAGGATATTGGCATATATTTGTTTGGACCAATAATACTTTCTGATTAATTCATACTGATCAATGTCTTGTTTAAAAATAAAAATCCACAGTGGAAAGGGTGACTGAAAAGTTGAGAAAGCAAGGGGAAGTATGAGTAGAAATACAGGTCAGGATCAACTTATCTTCTTGGGAATTCCTGGGACCAACATGCAAAATTTTGCTCAGATGCAGAGGACTCTACACTGCATGTACAGCAAGTCTGATATTATTGGAGATGTGATAGAGAGTCCTTTCTGCACTTCAGGAAACTTCAGCATGATGGGCAAGTTGTCAGTGGGGTGCATTAAACTGGGCCTTGGAGCTAATGCTTAAAGACAGCTCTGAGCCAAGTCTTTATTACTGCTGAGCAGTTTCTGTTGCTGGTACACTTCCTAAATCATACTATCATCATATTAACTTCATCTTCTGGCAGCTACAATGACTAAATTATATGAACTTTACTCATTTTCTTATCAATGTATCTCCAAATACTTCCTCAGTAATTATTATGCAACATTACACTTAGAACTAGTTTGGATATTTTGTTCAAAAAAAAAAAATTGTACTTAAATTTATTAGTGTGTCCAGGAAATGTTTACAAGAAAATGTAGAAAACGTAACTAGGTAAATGTTAAATAAGTCATTAATACTTGACAGACTGCATACTAGTTCATTTTTCTTTCAGTGAGAGAACTGAAAATGTTTTTTTTACCCAGGTCTTATGGTAAAACTTATGAAGCAGCTAGCAACACAGGTACTTTTTCAAATGAAAGACCAGGAATGTCAGAATGTCATTCATTTCATGTCTGGAGCTGATGAAAGTCAACCTGCACACCGCTCCTTTTCCAATGCTTTTCACAGCAAAGAAAAAAAAAAAAAAAAAGAACAATTCTGTTTCTAAGAAGAATATGAATGATTGAATCCCAAAGCTTTTATGTCTGTTCTACAGTTGCCTAATGCCACTTGTAGTACAAAAAGGGGATGTGCAATTTAACATGCTTGTGCTAAACTTGTACCAATCTTTCCATCACTTACTTCAATTGTCAGCATGTTTTCACATATTCATCTCTTTTAATATCTGCCCTGAAATCAGATCACTGATTTTGATACATCCCTTTATGCTTCCCTCTTACTGGGTTTTAAACAAGCGAGAATGTGACTTATATGTTAATGGCTTCCGATCATGTCACACACAGCACTGCATCTGAGAGCTTCTCTGTCGTGTTCGTGACTCCTTGCTTTCAGACCCATGTTTGCAAATGATCCCCATCAGGCAGAAATCATATCAGAGACACTCAGCATTACAGGGGATGGCTCATCTTATGGAAATACATTTGATGCAGAACATAGCTTTTATGGACAATAATAAATGATCTCAACTGCAATGTTCCTTTACCAGTAAACCTTTAACTTTAAACCTTTACCAGTTTAAAATAATCATAATTACTATCTGTTACCAATTATTTCCTGGGTCTCTATTATACTAGTCACAAGCTTTAACTGAATATGTACTTAAATCTCTGTCAATTTTACTGAATGTACATGATTAAACAGGAACTTAAAGCATTTACAGCAGGAAGCAGCATTTGGGCTAAGAATGTTTATCTCTGATAAACAAAAATATCATGAAAGATTTGACCTGAAGCAGGATAGGTTTGCTCTTTTTTTTGAGCAACCATTTAATCTGAGGTGTTTGATATTCTTTGACAATACCAGGTATGTATTACACACTCCCCCCCAATACCTTCATGATCAAAAATTCCTATGTTTGCTACTATAAGGTAAGATTTAATCAACAGTTTTAGATACTTCATCAAATGGAGAGTAGTCAGGTTAGGAGAAACAGTTGACACTTGACACATTCATACAGCATTTCATCCAGAAGTTTTTACTGCTGCTCACCATGGCACTGTCTTAAGCATACACATGCATGTTTGATTTCAGATGTTCCCTTGACTAACTGAGCCCTTTTCCCCCCAGCTAAAGCAAGCTGTATTAAGAAGCCCCAGGAATCACAAAATGGGAACAATTCTGTTATCATATAAAAAGTTAATGCACATTTATTACGCTGTCATATAAGTATTATCAGACCAGAAGTGAAGAACAACTGGGATTTATTTACATTTTACTGTTTTGTTCATTATCATATCTGTGATAATGTAGTACGTTCTGAATGCAATAAATAGATGTTTGTATTTTTATTTTACTACATTGCTTCAGTTTGGTTATTTTATGCAACTAGTTTATCTCAAAATATTATTTATTTGAGATATGATAAAGTAATGCAAGTAATAAAAAGTTAATAACTAGATTTGAATGATAAAGTAGAACTATAAAACTAGCCTTAAAGGATTTTCCTGTCTGTATATGAAATATTTTCCTTTAGTTAACTTTGAGGCACTTTTTTTTGAAAAAAAAAATCTTTGAAACTGTGGAACTTTGATTGTCCAGCTGACAATGGTCTACGGATCAGCATCAGAAATCGGTGTCACTATCATGCTGAGTGTTTAGTGAGGGAATCAGCAGTTACCTCACCCCTCCTTTTTTGAGGAGGAAATGTTCATATTTGACAGTATTATGATGCATCTTGTAAATTAACTTAATTTACAAGAAAAAAAAATATTTTTTTAAGCAAGGAGATCATGTGTGTCACCATAGTTTGGGAAGACCTCACATAGACCCACTCTTACATTAGTTTTGATATTGAACTGCTTCACAAACACCAGCTGAGGAAGTATCATTATATTTTTTTTCCATTTACAATTTTTATAATGACTTGTCTTTGAAACAATCACATAACTTCATTGCTGGTGGGTAACCTACACTGGAACTGAAATCTCAAAGTTCTAGTTTGTCAGTCAGTTCAAATGCAGATGTGCACCCAGGACAGGAATTATGTTTTCCACATTTGCAGAACTAACCTACTAGTAAAGAACTAAAAGTGTCATGGTGGTTGTTCTGCTGCTGTTGACGTCCAATGTAATCTACAAAATGTGAATTTCAGACCAGTATGATCTGTATTTCTAAAAGTTCTGATAGCCTGTGATTTTGAAAGGAATGAATGGAAACAGCCCCTTATGGGCTGTAGAACATCCAAGGGAAACACTTATTATTCAAACACACATTAACCATTAACAGTAAACCACCTTCAGCTTGTTTCTACTGCAGAATAGATCTTTGTATTGTTACCTATGATTTCAGTAGATGCTATATCAACATACACTGATGGAACAAACAGTCAGAAAGAAAGGAGAATATTGGGATGATGGTGATGCTCCTTCCAATACAGTAAAGTTAAACAGCCCTTAAATGAAACAGTAGTATAAGCAGTAACAAGGCATTGTGTCTCAAATAAATTATCATAATCTTTCCTATTGCACTGACAGCTTTTTCAAACTGATTAGGTCCAAATCTCCCAGGGTAATGACATTTTGAAAACACTGAATGTATGACATTCCCTGTGACAAATACCCTTTGAAATTATTTACTTTTAATTGCCTAACTATTCAGACATGATTTAAGTTAGGCAAACCAAACTGATGACAGATTCATTTTTTTTTACATTAAAAAGTATGTATAGACCTTCATTTGTTACACTCATAAATTTCACTGGAAAAGTACATTGCCTCTACTGCGCTCCACTTAGTCAATTACCTGTTCATAATCACACATTTCTGTGGAGCACTGGTATGATACAGTCCCTTTCAAGAGGAAAATGAGAGCATCTTGAATGGCTATAACATTACCAGAAACCACTCTCAGTTATTTCCTAATTGAAAGACTTTTTTTCTTGGTTCTTTTCGTCTGTGTAGGACTTTGGCTACTTTAGCTGTTACCCTGGCAACTATTTGGTCATTTATATTGAAAATACTGTTTGTAAGCTACAAAGAGCTTTTTGAGGAGAAAAGGGAAAGATTAAATAATAATAAAAACATCTTGTTATCTTCAGCCTTTCTACTTCTGCAGTGCCTTACTACTTCACAAAGAAAGTCTTGGGCATCCTACCAGAGCTTGAATTTTGGAAGGTAGAAAGGAAGAGGGTGGGGGATAAGAATATATGTCCATGCAGATGCATTTCTGTGAAACTAACAAGTTATGAAAAAATATATTGAATTCATGAAACTTTGAAGCCCCTAGAATAAAGGAACAACAGTATTTGAAGACTTCCTAAAACCATTTTAAAATTAAAATGAATAAATAATCTAATAATGATTGAAAAACAGTATTAGAACTCAGAGAGAAGAAAACTTCTAAAACAGAGTAAAGGCTACTGACTGTGTATAGAAATATCACACTACTTTGGCTACTGAAAAGTCATACCTCTGCACTGGCAGTTCTGCTCTGTTTTTAAGCAAGTTGCCAATGCAGTGCTGATCCTTCTGCTACTACAGCTAGACAATATCCATCATCTTCCTAGTTCAAAGCCAACATGAGTCTCTCAAACCCATGTTGCTCTCAGTGTTGTAGGTATAACCATACACTACGAATTGACAGTCAAAAAATCCAAACAAGGTTGCCAATAATGTACCTTTACAAGCTAAAAGATTATTATGATCAGATTCATAATTATGTATGAACCCTAGATAACAAAATTTTGCTGTTTGACATTGTCCTGGTTTGAGTTAGAACAGAACTAATTCTGTTCAGTGATTTTACTTTTCAGCTCAGTCTCTTATAACTTACTGTATTTTCTGAAGACAACGGTGTATTTCTGCAGAGGGGGTCTGCTTCTAGCAGTGATAATGCTCGATGTTTAGAGTCACACTAAGGCTTGGTGTGCAGACACCACTGCTAAATCTCGTGTACCACATTG
Source organism: Chloroceryle amazona (assembly GCA_027560015.1). Taxonomy (NCBI): domain Eukaryota; kingdom Metazoa; phylum Chordata; class Aves; order Coraciiformes; family Cerylidae; genus Chloroceryle; species Chloroceryle amazona. The sequence goes on along the minus strand of JANHFX010018546.1, from coordinate 52,874 downwards.
CTGTGCAGAAAGTGAAAGGCCGCATATGTGTGGAAGAGTGGACAGGACAGGTTACCCTAAACTGACCAATGAGGTATGCCGTCCCATATATGTCATATTCAGTATAAGGCTGATGGATCATGAGGGTCAAGCTCTTTTCTTCAATGGCCAGTGTTCAAGGAGGACTCTGTTCTCTGCCTTCAATCCCAGTCCATGTGTTTCTGACTCCAGTTCCAGAATCCAGCTCCTCCTGAATCCTGTTCCCATCTGTCATTGAGTCCATGCTGGGACCTCCTTAGTGCCTGCTCCACAACATCAGTGGTGACAGTGACAGAATTGCCATCAGGAGCACTGGGCTTGAAAGTGGTTTTGCATATGTTTGTATATATTAAATTTTATTATTATGATTTTCATTAAAACTATTTTAGTTTTAATTTCTAATCCACAATCTCTATAATCTTAATCTCTGACAATAATCTCATCTAATCTTTCTCCCTTATTCCCTTTCTCTTTCCCTTTTGGAAGGGAGAGAGGTTAATAGAGTATCTATTATAGGTTTAGTGGACAACCCTGATTCTCAACGTTAATAGATATATGCTTGATTTCAGTGGCCTTTTCTCTCCCAGCATAGTAGTGAAGTAAATACTCATTTCTGTTTCTTATCAGAACACAACTAGTAACTGGTATTCCTACATACAGATATCTCAAATAATCTGAAAATCCTCAAAATACCTTGGAAAAAGGAAGAAAAGACCATTTCTTTTTTCAGTTATGAAGGCCATACACATTTATTCCCCAGAGTACAAAAGCCCTGAAATCTGAAATAGGAAAAATTGTATGTGATTAAATTGAAGATCAACTATAAAAAAAATCCACTGGAAAAATCAAGAAAATAGATAGCAAAAAGTCAGTATATATGAACTTAGAGTAACAATTTTGAGTCTAATTGAAGAATATATAAAACTTGGTTTCAACATAGTAAATCAATATTAAACTGACACAATCTTTTGCACAATAATATCACTGATGCTGCAATAAGAGTAGCTGATTATCAGACAAAGCATATTGTGTGCGTAAAGAAATACAGAATGGCATGAAAGAAACCAACAAAAAAAAAAAGGGGGGGTGGGGGAGGGGATGCAAAGAGGAATTAAGAAGGAATCAAAATGAAATACATGGATAACAGTGGGAAATATTGTGAAGAAAATGCTGGAAGGTATGATAATGAAAAACTGCATTAATTCCCATTTCTAAGTAGCAGGTTCACACCAATAACAGTGTCCGTGAAGACTAAATAAAGAAACCCCCCTCTATAAAGTAATAATAATAAGAAGAAAGGGTAAAATAAAACGTTTCCAAGAGCTGTTTGTAGATTAGCATCAAAGAAACTCTTGAGTTGTAATGGAAGTTAAACATTCATGATTACATAGAACAGTTTCACACCCCACAAAGAAATTACATATGCAGAAAGAGAATGAAGTCAAGGAAATCTGTTGGCAAATCTAAGCCTGTAGGAAATTTGTGGTGATGAACTCATCACTAAAATATTTAATCTTTTTAATGAAATATGGGACTAATAAAAGCTCTCAAAAATATATCTTTATGGAATAACTATCAAAGAAGAGTAATTTAAGCTACTTCAGTAGTTAGTGAGATATTTTATTTCTTTTTTCTGATAACCAGTTTGCCATAGCATCACATTAACCAGTGAAAAGAAGGCAACTGGTTGAAGATAAGAATGTGAAATTTTGACCTTAAAGGCCACACTTTAACCAGATTTTCAATATAAGCATAGATATCAAAAAGGCCAATAGATTTAAAAAGCCACCAAAAACCCTTTAATATGCAACTTTTAGGTTTTAATGAAGTATTTGGTATTCCACACCATAACTGACTCAGAAATATCTTGAAGTTTAAGGTTTACCTACAAAAATAATTATCTTTGAAAAGCTTCACATTAAGGTCGAACTGCACAAGTCTATAGTCACAGAAAATCACGTCAGTGAGAATTTATTCCCTTACATCTGCCTACATTGCCCTTGACTTCAGTATGATAAAAAGCAGAGACTCATACAACACAGACAATGCCTGATTTAAAATCATGTTCTAGAATCATATTTTCAAAATGAAACTGTTCTTTGAAGCAGTGAAATTAAAACAAAACAAAACAAAGCAAAACAAATTATAAGAAATCTTTAAGAAGAAATTACATGAGTTTGGTCTTTTTCAAAGTGACGTGAAAACATGTCAGCACATAATATATTCTTCCAGAAATGCACAGAGCTAATAATTAATTACAAAAAACAAAGCATTTCTCATCTGAGGTATTATGGTAGAAGGAAAAGTATACACAGCAACAGACCATTAATTTTCTTCACTGGTAATGTGAATTCTGATAATAACCAAAGAAAAATAATATCTGAATTGCCAAAGCAATTTCAGATATTCAGCAGTTTCAGTTGATCAACAAAAATCTAACGACTTGAGAGAATTTATGGGCTTAACTGTGGTATAATTAGCACAATAAAGGCTGAAGATATGTGAAAATACAGATTGAGCTGAAAGCACTATGTAGTTAATACTACATAAATATAAATAAACACACTAATTTAAAACTGTATCCATTTTCATCGAAATACTGAATACTTTTTCCTTTAAATTTTTCTGAAAGCTAGAAACAACAAGACTTATCTTAAAAATAAATCAAGAGACTTTTTAAGACATGCAGTGTACATGGAAGAAAACTCAGAATATGACCTTGTAGGGTAGACAATTTAGGGTAGAAGACTGACAAAGATCGCATGGCATAGACAATAGTGAAACCTTCTTTGTGTTCTCTGTCTCATTAGATGACACAGAAATGATTAACAGTCAACATAAAACAAGTCACATGATCATCAGGTTAGCTGACTGCATCACTCATTTTGTATCTGTGATGTGGTTCTTCATGCAGTGACATATCAAATTCAGAATTTGCTATCAATGATTTGCAAAATTATGATTCTCACTGATCATGTAAGCTTTTTTATAGTGGTAGTGCAAAACCAACTTCTGTGTTTTCTTCACAGTACCTTTTATCATTCCTTGCACACTATGCACTTGCAATTTATAACTTCTTCACAGATGTTCAAGTCTTTTATTCCTTAAAGGCATAAATTCTGCAAGCCTTTAAAGCAAATTCATATATTTAGACAGGTATTTAGTTCTACTAAGTCATTACTTCAAAGTGATCTTTAAATGAAGCTAATACCCTAAAGAGTATTTTTCAAACAGAACTACAAATCCTGTCAGAAACTAATTTCTTGTGTGCAGACTTTGTTCCATTGTGATTCAAGATTTTACTAGACTAAGATACATCTAAGCTGCATAGCTTGTGCTCAGCTGACAGTCAGAATCACCTAATATGCACCGCTGTCTTTTATACATTAATAATGTTCACATGCATTGGGAAAACAGCACATTGCTTAAATCAGGAAGGTTACTTTCCATCTGTTCAAATACAGTAAGCACAAAACAAATTAAAAACCCTCATTAATTTGATAAAAAAAAAAAAAAAAGAGCACCTTTCTTCCATTAAGGCAAAACACCATGTAATTTTAAAGGGTATATACATGCTTGAGACATTCAATTCCTCCTTGAAGCCTGAGGAGTAAAAGATATTAAGTCCCTTTAGAGTCTTAGATAAAAACCAGTAAAATTTATCATCTGATCCAGAGTTTTAAATTGTGACCTGGAGAGCTAAGGCTACTTTTTGGTGGAGCAATTCAGGGATCTACTTTCTATTTCAATATTGATGATAAAACTTGAAAGTCATTTACCTTTTTGGTGTTAGTATAATGTAAATTTGTGTAAACCTTTTTTATTTGACTGATTAAACTTTCATGGAAGTATGAGTAATGGAAACTGATTTGTCAGGATTAGAATTTCCTAGTGGAGCTGTAGTACTGATTGTTTTTGGCACCAGAGCCATGTAAATTTCCCATCTAATGATAGAATAAAATAAAAACAGATAGGTTGAAACAGCTTGAGAGACCTGGGTTTGCAAAATTCAGATGGCTGATGAAAGTAGATATCATATGATAGTCCATATGTTTTTCTGGGCCGACAGACAAAAATTACCTGTTTAGCAGTAGGGTTTAGTTCACTGGAATTTGGGAATTCTATTTTTGCTTCTTATGAAACCCAAATATGAAGCCATGTTCCTGAGAATTCTATTTGGGTTTTGGGAAATGAGAAAGAAATGCAGAAAAAGAAGATGTGCCTAGTTGTAAAAGGACAATTTTTCTGGTGTCAGTGAGAATTTTTTTAACCTGAGTCTCATCAGCAACACTCTTGGTCTGTCACATAAAACCTCACCACACTAACAATTGTCTGACAGCTGTTATCTTAAATAATCAGAATAATACCACCTAATACATAGATACCTTTAGTATTCCACAATGCTGTATTAGATATCCTAAAAAGGCATCTTTTCCCCTTATAATTTAATTTATGCCTCCTGTATTTGGGACCTGCCTCAAAGGAGACAGTGGCAACAACATGTGCACTCATGTGAATTGCATTTCTAGATTCCCCAGAACAACTACATTTCAACTAATAAATCTGTTAACGACATTCAGGAAGGATGAAGGACAGATTTACGTGGCTTCTTCTGCATTGAAAATATTTAGTGCCATATCATTAGAAGCTGTGATGGCACCCTGTTCATCTAGTTATTTTGTGCTATTTCTACCCTGGCCTCTGAGGTCTAGAGGAATCAGGAATAACCTTTTCTGTATGCTTAGAGGCTGTGACGTCTACAGTTTCAGACTTGCTTTCAGTTCAACCAACAGCCACCCTTTTCATTAGCATGTTATTTCAGGTAAAACAGCACCGGGAAAACAGAATTTTATAGACCAATATCCATCAGGAGTATGCAAGTCACTGCTGATGGAAAATATTGTGACTCCTTGCCTAAGAGAATTTTGTTTCCTTCCTGTTGGAAATAAATTGCATGCCTGTTTGGTTGCCTGTTGCTTTCCCCAAAAACCTGTCCCATGCCTGCCCATTTTAACTTCATTTACATCATAACTTTTCTTCTCTAAGCTTTAAGTAAAGTCAGGTTTCAGAGACTACTTTTACACTTTTTGCATATCACTACCTTTTGCTTTTTCTCTTTTCTCCCAACAGCAGCACCTTTGGTGTTATTTCTTTGGCCTTGTACCAGATTCCATCTCCTGCCAAGTGCCATAGATCCACAAAGTGCTTGTTCTGCAGTTGTAAATTTGCTGCTTCATATAAAACAGCAGAGCTCGCTCTGGAGCCCTTGCTATAAATAGAACAGAATTTTTCTTAGGTCCCCTACTGATTTGCCAGATTGATTGTATCTCTGCTAATCAACTTGAAAAATACATTGGCATTCTGCTTTACTCTTAAAATCATACTGTATAAATATTTTGCTTGATGCTTCTGGAAAGTCATTTATATTGTTTTAAATAAAAGAATATCTTTGTTATGCCTACATGTTTTAACCCTTAATTTTATCTTGAAACATCATTATACATACACATAAATTATTTATATGTAATTGAGCTATATGAAGGTTAATTCTGATAAGGTGAAAGTAAATTACATATTTTCACTTCTCTTTCCATCTTTTCCATCTCTCTGGATGCCAGTTCTCAGAACATCTCAGTAAAACCAGGAAGGTGTTTATCATGCATTTAAATACAAAATCTTGCTTTCTTTTCCAAACATTCCCCTATAAATACCTTGAAAATGCTGCTTTAAATTATGAATTAACATCCTGAACAACTTTAATATATATTAAAAAAATCCAGTTACCTTAGTGTGGAAATGGAGAGAAATTTGGTTAATAAGGCTTTTAAAAATAATATAATTAAGAATCCAAGTCATTAAGAAAATAATGAAGAGTTGGTCATTTATATGTTAAATTTAATATTATCAAAAGAGGAAATCTATAGGTCCACTAAAATGTGATTGACAGTATAGGCATAAATATTTGTATAGTTTGCAAGTACATTTAATTAGAATGCATTTTAATTTCTTTTGGAAGAAAATACTTGTAACTTCCAAGTTTAAAATGGAAAAAAAAAATAAATTGTCGTTTGCACCTACAGTTAGGATCCAGTTCAGTTGAAAAGCAAGTACCTGTAATGAGCTGTTTGAGTATTCAGAACAGATATATCAAATTTGTACCTTCAGCTAATCTCCCAAGAGAGCACAATAATTAAGAAAATAGCCCAGGAGCAGGACACCTATTGCCTATTCCTGCCTCTGCTATAAAGTGCTACTTCCATGCATTTAAGATGGATTTTCAAATTCTTATAGACATTTAAGATATTTATTACAGTCTCTTTAGGGAGTAAGGAGAACAGCTATATTTTTGGGTGTACACAAGATACTTGGTGTTGTGCTGATGTTTCATGACAATCTGAAACATCCCACAGAAGTGCTGCTAGCACACTCTGAACTGATGCATGACGCACTGGATGGTGTGTCCCTGGTAAAAACATCCCCATCTTTCTTAGGGGACATATATTTACCTTAAGGGATATATATTTTTTTTTATATATATATATATGTGTGTATCTGGAGATATTCCCTATGAGTCAATAGGAGCCGAGGGCATCTTAAATAGCAAAAGAAAAAATAATCATACTTTTGCTGAACCAAGGTGAGGAAGTTAGTATTTCTTTTTTCAGGTGAGCACCAGGAAGGAGATTAATCACAGGGCGAGAATCTCTAAGATTACAAAATGTGTCATAAATATGGACAGGAATAGGAAGATAAGGTAACGATTCAGAGTCCCTCTGTTAATTAGTATATCTTAACAACTTTCTTTCCCAATGCACTTGCTACTTGATGCAGAAGGGCTTAGTTTTATAAAAACACTTTGTACACATATACTGACTACTGTGAATTTGCGTGTACAGTTGCACAAACAAATGGCACTAGATATTTAGGCAACGTGCACTTAAATTCCAAGATAGGTCTCTGGAGGGACTGAACTGTTAGTGTAATTGTACACAGAATTGTTGGACATTAGTCACATTTGATTTTACCCCTTCTGTGTTTACCAGCCAAATTAAATGTACATCTGGTGCATGAAGCAATACTGCTTAAACCATTTACTATGAAGTCACTCATATGCAACCTTACAATGTAGATTTTGTATGTCAAATGGGAGCTTACTGGGGGAAAAAAAGGAGTCTTATGGAATGTAAAACTGAGATTTATGCATAATGTAAGTGAATATTAAATATATGCATGAAGAAACACTAACAATTTTAAATATAGCTACAGAATTAAAGACACTTGTAAGACAACTTCATATTTAAACCTATTCTGCATATGCCCACTAGTATGTAATGACAGTAATAGAACTAAAGAACTGTCTAGCATAGTCATTTGTTACATGTACAAACAAGATCTGCTTTTGTCATTTATTATGGATAAAGTCTTAGTTTAAAAGATGTGTCACTGAAGTTTACGGATGTCAATCTGAATCAAGGTTTCAGAATCCATCCAGTAGTGATTATGTCAGGAGCATATGAAAAGAGTAACAGCACGCTCTTTAAATCTGATTTGGTAAGTAAATAATCTTTATGTGAATACAAAAAGATCTACTCACTGAAAAACACTATGTTTAATTATATTTGTCAGTGTGATTCTATTATACCTACTTAAATAGTCACACTGTATCAATGATTATTCCTACTGCAGTCAACACAGGAATATTATTTTTAGAATACAGAGAAACTTAATAAATAGATTGTTACCTAATTATGGAGATGACTAAGTCTGTGATGTTAAAGTCCTGTATCTAGATATGTCATTGAACATCCCAACTATAACGCTACCAAACAGTCAGATACAAAAATGACACCTACTAGTAGTACTTCTAATTGGCTTTTCTAGAAGAAAATGATTTGACACTACCAGAATACACCTTGCATTGACCTCTCTTACATACGTTAGTCATGTCGATAAGGTAAGCTCTTGCAAAATGTACGCTGTATAGGTGATCCAAATAAATGATGTTTGGGCTACAAGAAAGTACTGGGCAAACATAGAAAGAGCAGACAGAGAAATGAGAACAGACCTGGATATGGATGAGAAGAGACACAAAACATTGAAGGACAGGTCAAATTTCCAGTAGTGATGTAAAAGAAAAATCAGAGATAGTCAGTAAATGGAGATCGTCTTAGTTGAGAAAAGTCTTAGAGCAAAGATTTAGATAGTTGTCTTCTGGAGACAGAAAGTGGGATTTTATATTTGCAGACTGATGAGTAGGATATTGAACACTCATGATAGAGGTAGTACAGCTGCTCTTAATAAATCAGGGTGAGACTCAGAGCATAGCAGCAACACAGAACAGGTTCCTTGAGTAAAACCTCAACTATTTTGCACATTTTGTAGAGATTCTGTGATACCTATCAGAGCAACACCCCTGACAGAACTACAACTGCTTTTCATGATCTAGCTGTACTTATTTTGGGGGATTTTTGTAATTTTTATCATCCAAGAATACAGTACAAGTACATTGCCTCTGGGACTGAAGGATGACTCTCTCAGGGATTTCTTATGCCCACCATGTATCATACCAAATTTCCACTTAATTTAGGTAGCACAGATGGACCTATCTGGAGGTTCTATATTACAGAGTTTTTCAGTGTGCCAAGATAGATGGCACATTTGTCTTGTGCATTCTCTTTTCCTTTGACTGGACGGTGAATATCTCATATATTACACCCATTTGCCAAACATTTTGTGTCAGAATTCAGTTTAGGAGAATAACCATTGCTGTGTGAGATGTGCTGCAAAGAACTGAGGAAGGGAAAGGAATACATTTAAGAAGCAAAGCAGGAGTGGAGAGAACAAGGTGTTGGGATACACAGAAATACTGTGACTAGAGCAGGAATTATAGTTCAGTTTCTGTTAGTGAAAACTGATGATAAATGTGCATGATCATTACCTCTTAAAGAGAGTCTGGAGGGTTCCAGTAAGGAAGCATGACAATGGTGTGATGGATAAAAAAGCTTTGAGTCACTTAATATAAGCTCTGAGTGAGACAGTGAAAAAAAAATTGTAGAGAGAAATACAACTTGCCTTAAAATAGGTTTCTGATAGTTGGACAGATGAATGATTCTTCATACTCCCTTTACTGTATCAAATGCCCATATTGATCCCTTTCACCTGTAACACCATATATAGCTCATGCTGGACATCTATGTTTAGTCTTAATCTCAGACTGAACCACACTCGTGAATTCAACACATCTGAAAAGATGAACAAGCCATCTGGGCTTCATGAGTAAATAGCAGGAGGAGTGTATTTGGTATAGATCTCTAGAAGAACCTGCTGAGACTGCTGTCAGAGCTCTCACTGAGAAGAAAGACCTCATGACATCTGCATCTGGTGTCATCGATGAAAAAATAGCTTAACCTGTGAGCTTTAACAGGTGGCAGATAACTGGGGGAGGGTGGTGAATGTCCAAAACTGAACTTTTGTGTGGGCTGGTTGTAAATTTTGATAAAGCTGCAACTAAAGCTGAATGTCCTGAATCCTCCAATGTATAGAGCCAGAAATGCCAGTTAGGACACCAATAGACCATTGTGCTTTTATGCACAGACTACTTAGATTTTGAAAACAGGGCAAACTAGGCACTGAAGAGTGGGCATTTCTGAAAAGAAATGTTCGTGGAAAGAAGCAGTGGTTTCAGAAATCAGAAGGGAGTCTGTAATGAAAATCCTGTCTGAAGGAAATATCCTGGAAGCTGGGAGACTTCCTGACTCAAGAAAGCTGAAGATTAGGGAGATATGTGAAGATAAATGCTGAATGATACTAAATGACCTTGGCCCATTAACATCCAGGACTGGAACTGTGAGCAGCAACATATATTTGCATGCAAGACAGAGGATATATACCATTTTACCATCTTATTCATACAACCCAGGGAATGAGACTTGCTTCTAGGATCTACGTGAACTAGGGGGCATCTTGGACCCAAGACCAAAACAGGAGCAAGACAGTATGACAGTAAATGACTACCTTTAATGTGGTTCTTCAAAGAATCAGCATCAGAGATTGATGTTCCAGTACAGATACAGTGATTTTCTAGAAGGGTCAGCCTTCAGGTGGCAGTGTTTAACTCCACTATGATGTGGAGTCCTATGATTAGCCAGAAACTATGTGGAAAGAAAAGAGCTTAATACAGAGGTCTGCTCCCCAATTTTTTTCAGAACAAACTGATGAGGCAGAGTTATGGGTAGTAGTAATCCAAAATGTAGAAATCATTTGAAGTGTAGTCTGCTGAATCAGAAAAGGTAGTAGAAAGGGATTGAGAGCTGCTATATAGGTTAACAGTAGAAGGTGTTACAGTCACCCACAAAAGAGTAGCTCCTTGCTGCACAGTGTGGCTGCTAACCACCAAGGTGTGCAGGTATCATGTGCACACAACAGTGATCTTTGGCCTCCAACTGTACTGAGTGTGGGGCTTTGATAGCATTTTCAGTGTGTCAAGCCTCTCAGCACCAATCACAGAAGTCACCAGTAGATCATACCAGGATATCTATGACTGTTCCTTGTTGATCTTTGCCTTCTTGTTTTTTTAAAGCTAGATTCATCCAATACTTCAACAGCATCCCTACTTTGTTGAGGGGTTTTTTTTTTTATACTTCCCTGAGTATCAACATCATAACCAGATGCTGGTGCCACTGATCTTTTAATCAAGGCCAATTTAAACATTTATTAATTTATTAGCATATGGTCATATAAAGATGTTAATTGCCTCAATTTTATCCTCCATAAAACTGGCTGTTCTACAAGTATATCTGGCTGATATTTCAATTTAGAGATAGCAACATTTTACTTAAAGAAAAGAACAAAAGCCATCACAGGCATGGGTCCATAAAATGAGAGACACCTGAATATATCAAACAGACTGATTACAAGCCAGGTAGCTGAAAGTCATTGCAACCTGATAGTGCAAGGATTTCTGATGTCCACACAATAAAACAATCCTGATATAGCTTAAGATGGCATTACAGATCATCTCATGGGGACAAACGTCTGGACATGTTCTCGTTTCAGATTTCCTTCCATATAGATGTAGACATTAAAGAACGTGGGGTCTTTTTAGAAATCTGAGTTGTATAAATTTGTTCTCATAATACGGTGTGTTGCTGTAGTACTAGGTGAAAGCATTTTCACTTAAAAGTTGAGACATCACAGGAACTTGAGATAAAATTAATGTCTGAACATCTCCTTCTCAACAGAGCAGCTTGCTCTGTCAACTGAGGACTCCTACCAGATATATATATATATGTGTGTGTATACTGGTTTTGATATATATATGCACTTGCGTATAGATATGGATAGATGGAAGGATAGATAGACAGATAAATAGCATCTGAGGATATATGTTCTACCTTTATTTTCTCTTCATCAGCCCAAACCACTATCAAGCTTTAAAGTTTCCTTTTCTAAGCTAGTCATCATGAAATAATTTTTCAAATTTTTCTTCCTAGTTACAGCTTGAAGAAGACAGCATATAACACTTTCCATTTCTCTAACCTATTTAAACCCCCAAATGTCAGAGAAGCAGCAAGCTATTCTGCTGATGTAGCACTTTTTTAGGTACTTAGTGCAGGAGAACAACTGGCCAGCCATTTCTGTTCTGTTCCACTCTGTTTTGTTGTGCTTTATTGCTCATGATGGACAGTTCTCCAGTTTTCTTTTAAGAAGGTGCATGGATAAATTATTATTGTGATTTTATTTAGAAAAAGCCTGTTGTGTTTCTTCAAGAACATCTCACCTCATGTCAATTCCTCCTCCAAAAAAAAAAACCAAAAAACAAACAAAAACAGCCTGTCAGCAATCCTTTCTCCTGTCTCTTCTTGTCTTATAGTGTGCCACTTAACCTTGCTCATCAGATCTATCCAGGACACGCATGCTTAACAAGGGAAGCTGAATCAACTTCAGGGATAGATTAACCCTTGCACAGGTCCTTGAACCTTACCTGGAAGGAAATCATTGATATTACTGTTGTGGCAAGTGAACTGTATACTGTTGGGGCAAGTCTATAGCATTACAGACTGGTTGTCTTCTTCCTGCCCACGATTTTGTGCCTCAGTTTCATCATAAATTAGTTTATTGCTCACTTTCTATGTGACTGAGTTTCCAAGGTGACCCTACCAGTTGTGTTGTAAGTTAAGTGGAGAGATGTTTTTTTCCTTCATGCTGTTATTCTGAATTTTAGCAGTACATGTTTATCTTTCTGGTTTTGAGTAATAGTAGCCACAGTGATATGGGGAGCTTACTGCTCCTGCTTGAAGCTTACTTTGCCTGCAACTAAATTGATAATTCAACTCTTGCTCAGGATGTTCTTGGATTATGTCCTTTTTCCCTGCAAACAGTTTTGAATTTCTGGAAAACAGGCTCATAGGAAAAGATTCTTAATGGAGCCAACCCTGCAGGAATGCTAGCTTTCACAAGCAGGATGTTCAGAAGTCAAAAAGAAAACATGAAGGGAAAAGACTTCCTGTGTCTTTTTATATAGTCAGAAGCAGAATTGATAGTAGTTTCTGTTGATACCCAAACAGAAGCAGTTACGACAGTTATCATACTGTTACAGCTTATCCCTGAACAGTGTGTGTACTATCTCACATTGTTCCTTTTCCACAGGTTTGGCAAGACACTCACTTTTGAAGGAGCTGGATGAATGCTGCTGGGGGAAAATACCTCATTACATAGTTGTAAAATATCAGGAAAAATAAATAGCAGGAAAAGAAGTCAAATTTTAGCTAGATATTTTATATTTTATAATCATAGCTTGAAAAAAACAAAAACATGCACAGGCAAGCTAAGGTCTTCAGGTATCCTTGTCTTTAGATAAAGTTAGGAATCTCTTTCCAGTTTTTGATCCAATGTACTAATGAAACAAGAGTACCTACAGGCACAGCTGTAAACCTACTGAAGTATAGGGCATGAGACCCCATCACTTGTGCTGTTCTCCCTTCTGCCTGTATTTTATAAGGAGCTTTACTAAGCTGGTATTTTTCTTAACATCCTAAATACAAGTATTAAGAGAATATAACAGTAACCTGCTTTCTACAGTTTAAAAGTTGCCCTGTTTCTCTCACAAGATCATTCATACCCCCCCCCCAAAAAAGGTGCAATTTCATATATTCAAATCCCACCAGTCAAATACAGACTGTTAAACTGTTTTCTTATGACTTTTGAGCACTGGAATAACAATGATCAAAGAAGCTGTGACATCTCTGGGTACAAGAAGGATTTTTTTCCTCCTTTGTGCCAGAAATGCTTATAGATAAAGTAGTATTGAGCACTCTTCAGAATAATTCTGTTCAAATTTCTCTTGAAATTAGTTTATCCTGAGTTATACCTCCAGAAGTCCAACCCTTGAGTGGGGAATGGTGCCGGGGAGCAATCACACAAAGAACAACCAACTGAAATGCCAAGTGCTTTGTGCATTTTTATCTTCATTTGAGCAGAACAAAACACAGCCATATATAAAACCTATATAAATCATAAGGCTGCCCAAGGCTAGTTTTCTACTTCCTCTTTTTTTTACTGATTTATCTTGCTTTACAGTGAGCATGCACACTTCAAGGAATACTTCCAGATAGAGAGAATAATTTTTTTCCCCATTATTTCTTTGATCCAGACTGCACTATCTTTACTTCTCAGTTTCACTCTTCAGTGGGTAAAAAAAGTCTAAATTTCTGAGGAAAGCAGATTAGTTGCAAAGTTATGTTGCATCTTTGTTATGAGAGATAAAAAAATCACGGGTAATAAATGCAGAAAAGTCAAAAGCCTGGAATCTTAACCCCTAATCTGTTCATGTTTTCTTTTGAAATAAGATTTTGTATTGTTCAATCAATTAAATATTTCTAACAAATTTATGAGACGAGCTTGACATATAATCGCTGGATTGCTTAGTTATAGTAAAATAAAGCCATGTAGTAAACTAATTTCTTTTATAAAGCCACTACCTGGCACAACAGAACATTTGAGGTAAGATTAATAAATATATTTCTTGGGAAAAGAAAAAAGAATCAACAATACCCAGCCTAACTGCTTTTTGATACTTATTATCTGTGTATTACAATCTACTCACTCATGCACATTTGTTCCTATTGCCCAAGTTGTCTTTTATTTTAACAAAATATGAGTTTGATTATAGCTTTTTATCTCAAAGAAAAAATTTCTGGAAGAATGAGCAGAATAAAAGGACGAAAATCCAATTATTCATTCACATTTACTGAAGATATGCTTTTGTCTGCAAGAAGCAAAAAGAGAAAATTCAGACAAAAGGAAGGTGCACTTTGCTTACATATCTGAATTCCTTCCAACTAGCTGCCACCGCCATGTGCACTTTCATAACACTACACTACACATGAGTACATATGGGTTTGATGGGGAGAAATGAAATAATTATGCAATTTACTATGAAAGCACACTCAACAACTTATCTCTGGAGGATTCATCACAGGCCATTTTTCAGTTTGTTCACAGAACAAAGATAAAAACTCAATGGAAATATGCCGGGCTATATATGTGAAGACCCAACTTTGCCTTTTTTTCTAATGGATTTCAAGACATTTACAATTACAGCAGTTCATACAGATTCTAAGATCATTTTAAGCACACATAGATTGGAAACCTCTTTATCTAATCACTTTTTAGCCTTTGGTTTAATCCTAATTTAGATGAGGCAATAATAATAAAAAGAAAAAAGACAGCATGACACACACTTATATCTTTAATATGTAAATATCCTTGTTGATTTTTTTTTTTTTAATATTCCCTCTTCAAACAACATCTATGTTTTTCATCTTTCTATTGCTTTATTTTACATCTCCAAAGCATTTTGTTGCAAGCTAATGAATATATTGCAGTAAGGAATATTATGATAATTATCACTCATTATAACAGCTGCATGTTGTGAAGCAAAGAGAAATATTAAAGAAATGTATCATAAAATGCATTGTTCATTTTGTAAGATCAGCTTTTGCTAGGTTTTCTCTTTTATTTCCATCCTCATTCCTCTGGTAATTTTAATGTTACCTGGAAGGTGGCATTTTGTCACTGCTTTTTTACCCCTCTCTGCAAAATAAGTTTTTACCTATGAGCCCTTGTTTCTTGCTCTCTCATTCTTTACCATTCTAAGCCATTGTTTTTATTCCTCTTCAGTCTAGAGGTTAACATACACCTAAATACTACCATTTTGCCACAGGGAGAAATTGCCTCTTCTCTCAGTAGCTTAAGACAATTCTATATCTGGAAACATCTGATGAGTTGGGCTTGAAAGACAAAATAGAATGTCTGCATTTTATGCTACCAGTATTTAATCTTCATAATAGGACACAGGCAAGATATTCTGATAACTGTTGATTAATATGTAATTTATTTTATAGCATAGAATGCCTATTTGCATATAAATGAAAAATGAGAACAGAGTTGTCATGTTCTTGCATTATTTCTAAACTTTTGACTTTAAAGTTGTTTGTAAGCTCCAGCTGTTGTCTTCCACCTCAGAAGCACATACACAGCCATATAACCCCTAAATAAATAAAATAATTTTTAAGAAGTTGCTGCCAATATAGCATTTGGAATGCTATTCAGCAGACATTCGCAGACACAAAGAATGACAGTTTAAAGCAAATTTTAGAGATGAAAATAAATTTAAAAGTTTTTAATTGTATATATATATTATTATATTTATCAGGACTTTAAAACTTCAGCATCACAGAATAATTCTGTCTTCCTTCAGAAGAAAGATTTTCCAAGAAAAATATGCAGAAGTTGTTTTTCTCTTATGATACCCTTCTCCATAGTCCTTTTGCCTTTGAGTTCTGAATTGTTGCATATGTTTCCTGTAAGTAGAAACGAACAGGAATTTTCTAATGAAGCTTTTTGTGCTAGAAAGAATTATTCAAAAAGAAAAATTTTAATCAAAATTTTGTTTAGGAAAATCTCTTTTGGGAAAATTTTCCAGACTGCAAGATGGCATCTGGAGTGTCACAGGCTGAGGATCTGACAGATTGATTCCAGGGCTTTGTTATTTAACGTAAAACCATATGGCAGATCATTTACTAGTTTTAGATGTATTGTAGGGTCATTCTGCACTATCTGGGAAACGTATTGCTGTTAACAGTCCAGTACTATGACTATAGAGTACTCATAATTTAGTCATGCTAGTTTGCCCTATGATAGCTTTTGGCTTTCTGCTACTTGAATTTGATGCAGAACTTGCTCAAACCTCATGATTAATAAATGCAGCAGTTTCATATTAATCAAAAAATGGCAAGATATTAAACTTTCTGGGTAGCATGAAGTGTTATTTATGTGCTTCTGAAGTAGTACTTGGTGTTTCTAAAATTATGATGCTGGGTGAGCTCAGTTTGTTCATCTGCTTACCTCAGATTCATTGCTTTGATGAGTAATTAACCATACATACATTTGTCAGAAATAGACACTATTTTTCATCCACTCTGATGTGATGAAATTTTCTGTTAAATGCTATTTTACATTTCCTTCAATGACATTTTTGTACTCCCAAAAAATAATTGGAAGTACCTAAATTCAATATGCTAGGTAAAATAATTTTCTACAAAGCCCTGCGTTGGAACACATTTATTGAGAAAAAGCCGAATAAAGGGAAGACAGGGTTGGACCATCATGCGACATATGGAGGAAGCCAAGAGGACACCAGGCTAAGCAGGCAGTGGGCTAAAACCAAAGGCATGTAAGATCTGATGCTGCTAAATACAGCTGAACATCTCCTCACCCCATCATCCAACAGCTACACAAAGGATTAGCGTATGGCAGCAGCACAAGCCATATGGGTGTCTCCAGGAACTCCAATAAAGATCATAGTAAAAACAGTGAGTGCACTGCCAGCAGCATGTGAGCCTGGCTGCCAAGAGCTGGTGGGCTTATGCATCACAAGAGGAGACACTGAGGAAGCTTCCCTGTCTCCCCACCTTCCCATTAGTACTTTCTGACACTCCCATGTCAGAAAGTTAATCATTTAAATTCCTGAAAAGAGAACAGTATTAAAGAGATACAGACACCTGTACTGATCTTCCACAGGAAATGAGCACTTACAGGGGTGAGCACTTACAGAAGGCACAAAAATTGTCAGTCTGTGCACACCAATAGGAGGAAATTTGTCTAAAACGGTAGCCCATCTATTACTAAATTTCTTGAGACAACAGCATGGTGACTTCTGTAAATACATTTTTCCTCTTCGTACATTTACTGCAGAGCTGATTCAAGGAGCCTTTGTGATAAGGGCTGAAGAGGAGGGCATGTAGAGTGGGTGACTCTGGGTAACTTACCATCTACACTGGCTCTGAGTCCCTTTCACCTGCCAGCCTCACATCTGGAGCACAGAAAAGAAGGAACTGAAAGTTTAGGAAGCTGTGTAGAATCTCAGTGGGGAGGAAATGCTGTCTGAATGACAGCAAGGTTTACGTATCTAAGCTCTGGGCCAACAGCTCTGTCAGACAGCTCTGAAGAAGCTGTCATCTAGGAAAGACACATCTTCTTGAGATAATAGTATCATTTAATACTTAGGTATCTTGCGTGTGGATCATTTTTGATATATTGTCTTCTGGCTTCCAAAGGCACTGTTATTCTTTACCTTATCCTGTATGTAGGTTTTACATATAAAAATAATTTGTCCAAGCTTCACATGAAAACAAAATTAAAGATACAGTGAAACAATTGTTAAGACTAATTGCTTAACAAGGTTATGCAGCATAAGTGGGTTCAGTACAGAAAAATATTTCCTCAGGCTTCTAACAAAATAGTAATAGACATTTTATGTATAAAATATAATTTATAGTCTTCGTACGTATCAATATTATTTACCTAAACATTAACATGACTCTTTAAAACACAGAACAGTAGTATGTATTCACATGTTTTGCTATATATATATACACCAATGTTTTTAGGAAGAAGGACTAGCTCTTTCTCACTAATCTCTGGATTTATGCATGACACAGAAACATTAAGCTCCATATGTCTCTTGTCTTTTCCTGCCAGCTTTCTTTTTGTCAAGTCAGTAGAATGCTGTTACTGATAGCATCAAAAACTTGATGTTTCATGTTCATGAATGGCCATTTACCCTTTACCCAAAGGCAAAATACTTTGTATTCCGGACTGATAATATTTTTCCTGAGTACAGGGACTCTGCTTCCAGAATGCTTGTGGATCTTTGTAAATGCAGTTAATGAAGGTGAAATGTGGTCTCTTCTGTGGAATGCTCAATGTAGTGATGGGAAAGCGGCATGTTATGTGTATACAGTCCTGGATGCGTGTAAGTGACAGCAGAAGACAGTAGCTCGTGTAGCTCAGGTCCTCCCTGAGACTGCTGTTCTCTTCCACTTATGGTCCCAGCATAAAGCTACATTAAAAAAAACCTCAGACATCTCTCATTTGCCTGACATCATGAGCAACAAGACAGATATGGTAGCTAGAGGCTTCACAGAGTCCTGGTGTGGTCATGCAGCAGACAAGCCTTGAAGGACACTGTAGGCACTATCTGTACCCAATGTTTCCCTTTCCAAAATATTAGTTAGAGTGGTCTGCATATAGTCCCAAGGGCCAGCTGGACAGGCAGCATGTTTTGCCTCCAGCCTGCCTTGTGATATTGCCATCAGTGTCATGTTTCTTAGCAAGGACTCTGTAAGGACAGTCTCAGAATCAGTTTCAGATTTATCATCAAAGCCCCTGTGTGCAAAGTAATAGACTGAGCAAATTATCACAGAAAATGTTTCACCAACCTATGTGACACAGTCAGGCAAAAGACAAAAACAGTGCAAGAGTCAATGAGAAGATGAACAAGGTTAACAAGAACAGAATTGCTGTCACTCCTTCAGAATATTTTTTAAAAAGCACAGACAATATTGGATGAATTGTTTCTATATATGAGAGGATTAAGATGCTGCAGCTAAAGACAAGAAGCACTGTGCTATTGCTTAAACTAATCAGACCACATATCTAAAGATGAACAAAAAAACTTCACAACCCTAAATTACTTGCTTAAAGGAACCTTTTAAAAAGATAGCGATGTACAAGAAACCCTGCAGGATTTAGGAAGCTTATCGGCCTCTGTGAAGACTTGCTTGTTTCTGCTCTATGTCTCAAGCATCATTCTAATGGTTGGAAATGGATTTTTCCCCACCGCACTATTCTACCCATAGACTGTCAAAGCTGGCAGGTTCAAAATACATTCCAACCTTGGAAACGTTTTGGTTACTTTTGTTGTTTTGGTTTGTTTTTTTCTCAGAAACAACTTTGGTAAGTTTTAATCAACAACCATGAAATAATTCTATCAAGCCTTAAAGCAGTTATGAAAGGCTAGCTCCTTGGGCATGGGAAGGAAAGCATTCACCAAATCCAGGAGAAGGCTTCATGGAAAGTGACCAAAAGATCACCACCCCAGGCATGAATATTCATTTATCTTGAAATTGCATGTTCTGGACTGAGTACATCTGACAATTGTGCAAATCCCCCAAGCTTTTCAGAGCCTGTTTTAGAATAGCTGAGAGTCAAGAATATTGCATGGGACTTAAAAATTGTTCCAGAATCATTAGCACTAGATTGTAGTTCAGAAGATAAGTCTATGCAAGCAGAAAAAAAAAAAAAGGAAGATATCTTGTATGGACCTCTACAAATATCTTACTGTGTTATGGAAGGTACGTGCTGCATAGCAACTCATTTTGAAAGAAAATACGTAGGAAGAGGAGGGTGAGGGATCATGGTGTCAACCTCCTGTGTGCCCATAGTGCTCAATAGCAGAGATGACCAGAGGAACACATCATAATTAATGACAGTAGAAGTCATGATCCTGACACAATAAAGAAGCAAAGTGGAATTGAATTTTATGATCATAAAACTACTTCTAAGATGGTACAGCTTTCACACTGCATGTTGCTGGGGGCTGTGCCAAAGGACATACCAAACCTTTAATGCTAGGTAACAACTTTCCCAGAGCAAAACAGAGGTCACTTTCATGCAGAATACTGATATAAAATGTGAGGAAATAAATATAAGAGGAAAAACAGAACCCAAAACAACATTTTTTTTGCAAATATGGAATAATGGCTGACCTCTTATTATCTTTTTTGTTGGGTTTGGGGTTTTGGGGTTTTTTTTTGCTATGGTCTTATACCTTACATCTTTTTATTTTGGAGAGAGATTTTGCTCTACTATTTTGTGAGGAATTAAACATTTATCTTTTATATATATATATTCACTTAAAATTAAGAGGATAATGTTTGCACATGTTACTAATGCCACTCTTGGAAGTCCTAGTTTCTGTGCTTTATTTTAAGGAGTGGAGTCCTCAGCCCTAACTTTGTCATATGCTGCATTGTGTAGATTTCTGGGGAATGCAAGTGCAGTCCTGACGATCAGGAGTACCCAGCCTACAGACCTCAGTATGGCATCCCCTTGGAAAGGTAGAGCATGAAGATCTGAATTAAGGTAGATTTCAGTTTGTTTCAGCAATTCAGTAAGAGCAGTATTTCAAGTCAGAAATGGTTGAACATAATGGTGTGATTGCAATTCTTAAAAAAAAAAAAAAAAAAAGTTATTTTAAAATGTCAAAGAATTGCTGCTCCATAAAACATTAATTATGAAACAAATATGGGAAAGCTCTTCTATTTCTGATGTTGTGAAATATGGAAACTGCAGGTTTTGAGAGCTTTTGAAGGAAGTAACCATTGTATCACACTTCACCCCATAGCAAACTTCATTAGAAATTTTCACATTAAATTATCCCTATTGACAATAGTCTCTTCTATGGAGGACAAAGGAGTTTTTCTAATACGATTCTCTCTAATCTGTTTTCTTCAAATATTTTATACTAATCTTAACTGTAATGTTGGAAAGGAGAGGAATGT
This sequence comes from Chloroceryle amazona, assembly GCA_027560015.1. Taxonomy (NCBI): domain Eukaryota; kingdom Metazoa; phylum Chordata; class Aves; order Coraciiformes; family Cerylidae; genus Chloroceryle; species Chloroceryle amazona. The sequence continues at coordinate 31,950 of JANHFX010018546.1, read as the reverse complement.
GGAGATGCTGTTGAAAGGATTACTTGCAGTTTTTAACTCCTTTTCAATATTAAGGGAAATGTATATTCCCTAAAGTAAGTAGAAATAATAGACAATGTCTTATAAGCTGTTTGTGTCGGCATTAAAACCAGACATTACTAACATATTATTATTGAGGTTTAATTAAGATAAAGAAAAAAAGTTCTTTTTTTTCTTTCTTCCCCCCCCCCCTAGATTATAGTTCAGTATTTCTGACTGCTAGATGCAGGTTTGGGTGTGGGTTTTTATTTTATAGGACTGACGATAGGCAAAGGATCAATAAAAGTTAATTGAAAGAACAAAAGCAATGGAGAGTGTGAATTTCCTACTGCAAATTAGATTAGTCCTTGCTAAAATCTGTATGTACTTAGTGTGTTTAATGGACAATTTTTCATCTGAATTTTTGCACTTCGGGATCCAGGATGGGACCAGAGTGGTCTCATATAAATATGGGTGGGAAATGACATTGGCTGCCGAGTGCTGTATTAAAGCAGAGGGTAACTGTCAGGATGATTATCAAGCATTTCTACCAATAACTTTCCTACCTGCTCCTACCAATACTTTTCATACAGAAAAGTAATATTTTCATCATTTTTTTGTTCCATTATTTTGCTTTGTTTCTTTGAGTTTGTATTATGGTTAAGCCATACAAGTTTTGTAGTTTTTTAAAGTGTCCTTTTCCCAAAGTATAATTTAAATTAACACTTGAAACTATTTGGAATGTATTTCCTGATCAATGGCAAGGTAGAGGCTCTTTTCAGTAATTTCACTTTCTTCTGAATGCTGAAATTAGTTTACCATTTACCACTTCTATTTATTAATCCTATGATATAAAAAACCACATCGTTTCTAGAAGAAATATCTGGTAGGAAGCATCTTCAATAACTTTGTTGCTGAAACTGGCAACAATTGTTGTCAGGCCCTTGTGCTATATTAACCCTTATAATATGACAGACTGCAAAAGCAGTAGTATTCTGGGTTTTAATGAAAAATCCATGTCAGAACTCCCTTTATTTCAGTGTGACTGAGTTTTACACAAATAAAGCAGTATTGGCCATAGATCTTACCTGGCAATAGCAAAACAAAAATAGCAAAAAAAAAAAAAAAAATCTGGGAAATGTCTCATCCTACTGAGGAAGTTTGGAGTTTCTGATGAAAGAAAGGACTTTAAAAATTATTTTTTTTTAAAAATAGCATTTATAGTCCTTCAAAGCTTTATGCTTACTTATGCTAATTCTTCTACAGGAATTTGACTCCATATTTATAAATCATTCTCAATATTTGAGCAAGACTAATATTATCAGTTTTCTTATAACAAAAATAGACATACAATATTCTTTTAGATGTGCTACTTCTTTTGAAACACTTCCTGGGAAGAATGGTGAAATTTCCAGAAATGGATAACTGCTGTACTCTCAGAAATTTAATCAAGATTGTCTTCCCTTTTATAGTATGGCAGGTATATTTTGTCATTTTTAATTACTTCATACTCTTAGATAAGGAGACAGTTTCAAAAATGAGTGTTTTCTTCTTAACATATGTTGCAGATGCAGCATTAGGGATTTTGCAGCAAACTCAGAACAAGACCTTGATTATATCGAAAGCCCAAATTGTGTCCACATCATTAATAATTTAAATGCATTTTCAAATTATTTCAAGAGCCTTTCTTTAAATACTAATTCTACAATCAAAGACACACCATAATGCTATGCTAAATCAGTTCATATTATTGGAAGGAACAATGTTAACAACCCCAGGCATCAAATAAAATAATCTGAAAATTAAATTTCATATCTACCAAAAGAAAATAAACAATATATTTAAATAATCCGGAAAGAAATTTGTGACAAATGTAAAGCCAAGTTCATAGATGAGTACTGCTTTCAAAGTTACTAAAATATTTTGATTTTGAAATTAAGGTTCACATAAATATTAAAACTCTTCATATTTAAGCTATGCTTTTATGTTATTTCTTGATAGAAAAAATGTTTTGGTTACAGAGAAACAATCAGTTGACATTTAGCTTTGAATCTATTGCTAAGAAGTATGCAAAATGTTTATTTATTTTCATCCTACTCTTATTAATGTATTATTCCATTTAATAATAGTAATTTAGTTTGAGTGCCATGGAAAAGTGAAATGTTAATTAATATTTTTAAATTTGAATTCTAGGTCTCTGTGGTTTGTTTTCATTATGGTTTGTTGTTGTTTTTCATTGCATTGCTCCATTATAGTACATGGGATCACTTATATTTATGAAGGTAAAAAAATGAGAGTTGTAAAAGCTTAAAAGAGTTATTGATGTTAGACTCTGTAGAGTTTGAGGGCAGTTATGGTTTGGGGAGGGTCGAGGGTTTTGTTTGTTTGGATTTTTTGTGATGTTTTTGTCATGGTCATCCTCAAAACAAGTTTTATTCCAAATTTTTAATTTCAGGATGAATTGTAGAGGGAAACCAAGATGTAAGAAAAATATCCCATTTGTGGTCATTTATGCAAGTATTGCTAGCTCATTGTGCTTATACAAATTGATCTTACATAAATGACACTTTGTAACTTTTCATAGTTTACACGCTGAGTAAAAAATCAGTCTTAGCTCCTCCACAGCTTTTTGTGCTCTCTACACCAATTTTGTTTTACAAAATCAGTGGTTTACAGTCAGAGATGCAAGCTATGTTCTATCCAGAAATTATTTTTCAAGTCATAGTGGTAGTTTTACTATACATTTCAGTCCTCTGTTCATGTTCATGCACAAACTGAAAAACTGTGGGAAACAGAGGGTAGAAGTATTTGGAAAAACCTTTATGTGCTTTGAAATAAGATTACTAACTCATGAATAGAAAAAATTCCATTGTATGACTCATAACATGCATCATAACAGGAATTCAAGTTCAATGTGTATTCTTTTCATTTATTTTAAAAATACGATATTTAAAACTGTAACCTATATTAAAAGAGACCAGCCTTTAAAAATATATGCATTTTCTCAGGAAAACAAACCCAGCTATTTATTCCTGGACACTGGTATAGAGTAGTATCCAGCTATCTAAAATAAAAGTGATCCAAATAATAAATATAACCGATGGATCACTAAACTATAAACTAAGAAATTAATGAACATTTTTAGATAATTTTCCATTGAAGAAGACCAAGTCTATTTTGGACAGGCAGTTTTCTACTGCATATGCATACTGGCTTTCAGAGAGCATCTGGGCAATTTCTCTTCACTGCTCAGTTAATTTCTTCATGTGAACCAATGTGCAAATCACTCAACTGGAGAAGAGCTGAATGAGCAATACAGAAAAGATGGAATTTCTCTTAGATACGAGGGCTAAGACCAAGGGCTTAAGATATATACAGTATATCTTAAAAGATATGGCAAATTTATGTTGTATCATCCTTTTGCAGTTCTAGTCTTGGGAGAGCTACATCACTTTCCTAAGCAGAATTTAGAAGCACTGGAAGGTTTAGCTATTGTCTCCTGGACATGCAGGAAAGGGATGGATCAGCATGATAGAAATACCACCAACTACTGTGACAGTGGAGGGAGTATGAAAGCACAAACAGTGATGGAGCTGTGATCTTCCCCTAACTATGCTGAGATTAGCAATGACAACTGTGATGGAGAAGAAAATGGTCATAAAAAAGGTCCAAATCATGGTCACAAAATCTTGAGGCTGTAGAAACTTTTCTTACATGGAGTCACCAGGGCACTTGGAGGGCAAAACCAGCCAGGGACAGCATTTTATTAATAAAGTAATCATGAAACTTTTTAATGCATGAAAAGGAAATAAAGATGTCAGGGATGCCTAGCATGGATCACAGAAAGAATTCAGCCTTTGTACTCCTTTGCTTCAGCAGTAGCCTTAGTGCAGAAACATGATAAAATTCTCTGTACTTAATGGCTAGGCAAGAGGCATTTTCAATAGCACTCTAACATACTTTATTTTAATGAGCTGTCTGGTGAACTGTCTGTAGGGTTACTTCAAGTCAAAGCTTGTACTCTGTAACATACCCTCTTCTAGCAGAAAGGTAAGTCCAGTATTGCCTGAGAAACCTGTTCCTATAAGAAAGGTGTTTGTTTTTCACCCTCTTTCTTTGATGAGTCAATAGATCATACAACTTCTTTGAGATCCTCTTTCCTTTAAAATATCTCTCTGTAGGAGATAAACTCAGTGTGTGTGTCCTCTCAAAAGCATAGGCACAATCGTTGTTTGTTCTAATTTCAATCTTTTTTCTAAAACTTGATTAACAAAACAATCAAGCACATTTATATGAAGCTGATCCATCTCTCTCCATCTCCAGGAGACAATAACTGTCATAGTTTGAACTCAATGATCTCCAGAGGTCCCTTCTAACCCATATCATTCTATGATTCTGTGATTCTATGTTTTAACCCCAACTGGAATCTAGGCCCACACTCACTCACCCCTAGTGTAAAAGAGTAAAAGTGAGAAAACTTATGGGTTGAGATAAAGACAATTTAACAGGTAAAGCAAAAGCAACACGTGACACATGCAAGCAAATCAAAACAAGAATTTCATGGACTGCTTCCCATCAGCAGGCAGGTGTTCAGCCATCTCCAGGACAGCCAGGCTCCATCACATGTTCCTAACTGTTAATTAGGAAGCTAAAAGACATCTCTGAACATACTCAGAACATCCACCCCACCCCTTCTTTCTTCTTCCCCCAGCTTTACTTGCTGAACTTGACATCACATTGTATGGCATAGCCCCTTTGTCAGTTGGGGTCAACTGTCCCAGCTGTGTCCCATCCCAACTTCCCATGCACCTGCACCCCCAGTCTACTTGCTGGTGCAATGGGATGGGGTGAGAATTGGAAGTAGCCTTGGTGCTGTGTAAGCAACTGTACAGCAGTAACTAAAACACCTCTGAATTATCAACACTGTTTCCATCACAAATCCAAACAGTTCCATACCAGCCACTGTGAAGAAAGTTAACTCTATCCCAGCACATTCTCCTATTGCTAGGACCTCCAAAATAATGATGAATGGGGTGAAATCCAAATTCAGCAGCTTGAGTGCCTTTCCTGCACTAATCATTTTTATTTGCATTGCTATTTGAGAGGACGGTGCAGAAAAATTCAAAGAAAAGATAGGACTGAAGCTGACATGAGTTTTAGCTTTACTTGTTTTTACCTCTGTAGTCGGTGCTATTGATTACAGATGTCTGGGACTATTCTGAAACATTTTAAAACATTGATTCATTAAATTAGTTCGATGATCCACTTATTAGGAAAAATAAAAATCTTTGTCAAAACCAAATAGGGGCAAGAATGTATGCCTACAGGGTGCAGCACTGCCTGACAATTTCTAACTGTGTGTCTTACCACTGCTTCAGCCAAGCTGGGTGGAGTCCTGGCCAGTTTTCACTCTGGAGTTAGTACCTGTACCAGGTGCTGCATTACACCACATGGATATGCCAGCTCAGTTGATGTGCTGTTACTTTGCTTTGGTTTATGGTGGCATCTGCTCAGAGCATTTGTCAGGCCGCTGGTATTTCCAAGACTCTCTGTATCAGTCAGAGCTGGGATCTGAATCCCATTCTCTCCCAGTAGTCACTGCTCACAGCATGCAGCTTTACTTCTAATTATGCATTTTAATAAAAATAAAATCTTAAGTTACTAAATTCTTTACACTGGAATTACACTAGATGTAATACTGCAACTATATATACTATACTGCAGTAGAATTGCTACCCAATATGAAAACAATTTTATTCCATCAACATTTCTAGAGTAATCATAAACACAATTCTCACTTGTGTTGTCCCATAAATTACAAAGTACATAATTTACAATCTTCCAGCTACCTATATAATTACTGTGTCAAGTATATTGCAGAATTTCAGAAAGTCAAAGAAACACCATTAATCATGAAGTGTAAGCCTGAATGTTAGCTCAACTTCTCTTACCAAATTCAGTACACCTGTTTAATTGAGAAAGGAAAGCAGCATCATTTTAAAAACTAAGGCATCATGGGCTTAAAATACCAATCATATTTTTAAAAGAAACTTTAGATTGAAATATTCATGGTCAGCTTCTACACCACTGAGAATACAATTTATTTTTTTTTCAAGCATTTGTAACAGTGGATACATGTCCCTGAAAAGGAATACGCTTTTATTATCATTCCTTCCTGAAGTATGATCTTCCCAGAGATCACCCAGCAATTCTTGCCTTCCCATGGCAATTGAACAATTTAGATCGAATGGTCACCAAAGCTTTTCAAAGTCTGAAAAAGCAGTAGAATAATATAGTTAATAGGTTTTGTAAATCCTTTATTTAGCTTCATTTTCAGTAATACACAGACATGTAATTTAACATTTTTTAAACCCTTACCCATATACATGTTTTCCAGAAAGATCTTGTTCAACACCTGTTATCAAATGCAAAGTTAATCTTTCACAAAAACCAGAAATAGATTGCAAAAATAAAGCAAAAAACCCAACCCCAAAACAAATCAACCTGCAAAACCAACACCTAAAATTATCAGATTTATGGTATGTTTACATGAAAGATTTCTGTGGAGTAAATACTTTAGCAGAGGTTTAAAGTGTGGACATGTGTGGTGCCAGGAGGTGCAGAGCAGTGTTTGGCAGGACCAGTGCAGGCTCTGGTCACCCAGAGACATGTCTAGGGGATGCAAATATTCCTGGTTGTCCCTGAGCCCTCCGCAGCGTTTAAGCAAATATCCACACATGGCTGATGGGCAAAGCCTTTCCTCAGAGCTATGTTTCCACATATGCTGGAGACAGCATTAACTTGAAGTAGCATTTCTTCCCTCCTGACAGTGTGCTTCTGCCACTGTACTGCGACCGTACTGTCGCCTTCTTTGTGCTGGTACAAGGACTTATGAAGCCAAGGCGTGAAATCCTAGGAGTTAAAGCAAACCTGGTTGAAAAAGACAGACAATTAATTTTTAAGTTTATTTCAGAAATTAACATGTAAAATGACTCATCATTCAAAAGGGTTCTGACACGTGAAAAAATATCATTGCTGATTTCATTTGATCTTTCTAAATACTGATTTGATCATTCTTTAATTATTCTTCTCAGCTCTTATTCATGTTCTTATATATTGTCCAACCTTACCTTTATTAAACACTCTAATAACACAAAGAATGTCACTGACACTTTACTTGGAGATGAAGAATAAATTAATGAGTGACTAAGTATGTGTAGTGGCTTCATTCTATCTTGGCCACCGACTCTTTGATAAGAGACCAAATTTAAAAATGGAGGATTTTCTAATATCCTGTGCCTCCTTCTGATGTATAAGATGTAAGACCTTTTCCAGTGTAAAAATCCAGGTTGTTTCATTCCTGCTGTCAGACTCTGTGACAGGCTCACTGCAAGTCAGCATAATGGCAATGGGAAAATAAGAAGACAACAGTCTGAGAAAAATCTGCAGTTATTCAGTCAGGGTTTATTTAAACAGTTACAGTGATATAAACTAAAGAAGCATCATGTAGTATAGGACAGAATAAAGGGCTATTTTATTTTTTTTTAATTTAAATTTATTTTATTTTAATTTAAAATACTGGAAAACAAAGCAAACTTAATGTGTTTCATAATCATCCAAGTCACTCAGAGCAACAACTGTCAAGACCCTGAGGGTTGACTTCTATCCACCCTTAAGATTTATAAATGTCTCTTTATCTTAAAGCTGCCATCCATCACGGTTCACATTTCCTTTCACTCCATTAGTATTGACTTCCATTAGTACTAATTGTCCTTTTTAGTGCCTTATTTCTAATGGCTAATACTTGCTGTAATGGAAATTGCATAAATTAACTCCTTTCTGAACTGGGAGAGACGTTTAGAAGATCTTTGGGGCAAGAATAATTTCTTCTTTTTCTATTTAAACAGTCCCCAAGTGTAACTATCTTGTCTTATCTTGGTCAAAAGCTCACAAGCACTGCTGTAACAGAAATGCAAAGGCCTGTATACCTTGCCAGTGCAGGGTTTAATGTGGCTAACATGACACAAAGGGAATTATAAGTCCCAAGCTGGGACCATGAGAAACACTGCATTGCAATTTGGCTCCTGTAATAATTACAACAACAAATTTTATTGTGCAGCCTTCCTCAGCATTGTTGACCAAAACCTTACAAGTAGCATTATATTTTGTTGACTTCACTACTGTGAAATTTAATATAAAAATAATTTAATTCATATTCCTGCTGTGACTTATGCTTTACAATAGTAACTCATTCTCTCAACATTGTAAAATAAATGCTTACATGAAAAATAGGTAAATGTATTATATTTTACATTTAGCCTCAGAGCAAAGTAAACATATAAAAGTTACAACTCCCAGTGCCTTCCTTGCTAAAAGACACATAATATAAAAAAACCATTTTATTTGATTTTGATGAATAATTATGTTCAGTTCTTAAAAGTAAGCAGTGATAGTAATAAATCCTGAGGATGCATGGCAAAAAGCAGGGCTAGAAAAATGCCATATCAGAGTTTTATCTCAATCACAGTACACAGAAAGAATTTCTTTTTAAATAGTTTTTTAATAGTTATGGGAATAACAGTCACAGATCTCCTATCCTTTAATCTCCAGATACTTAATACTGAATATTATAAAGATACGTTTGTGTCCATATGTGCATATAAGTAAATATTGACAATGCAGTCTATTTTACAGTCTGGCAGCACTGTACTAAATAGAGAAGACTTTCTTAAGTGCACTTCCCAATAACTGCAAGTGCTGCAGGGGAGGGGGAGTGACAATGAAATGAGGCACAGTTTGTACATTTAAGCCTCCAGTCTGGAAATTCAGGTATCACAGTTATATCTGCAGCCATGTATCTCTCTCATTAGTAGTGAATAAACTGGGCCACATGTCAGAGAGGATTAAGTAAAAGCCATAGCACAAAAGAGCACCTGGAAAAAAAAAGAAAACAACCTGGTCCCCATTTGCTCCCACAGAAATAATTTTTCAGGGAGCTATACTTGAGCCTTTGAAGAATGTCTGTAGTGATGGCAAGTGTGGTGAAATTCAATTTATCCTAAATTTAGGTCTCTGGTGCATAGACACCAGCAAGTGCATTAGGATGCCAAAGCTCCAATTTGGATCATTCATCATGGTCAATGGTAGTGGGAGATGTTCAAAAGGGTAAAGGGGAAGCTAAAACACTCTCATACCATTGCCACACTGCTACAGTCAATACCTGGGGTAGGATTTGGGTCTCCTCCCCAACATCTGTCTGCCCCTCAAGTGGACGGTATCCCCAGGTCCTGCACGAAACCCTCGCAAGGGGATGAGATTGCCATAGTGGTAGTGAGTGCCCTTCTCCTCCCCTGGAACGCACTGCACTCACTTCTAAACGGCCACCAGAAGCTGGGGCTTACTAGTAAAGGGCTGACAAACCAGCACCAGTTAACAACTGTAATAATCCAAATATATACACAAGCAGAGGTCAAAAGTTTCTAGTCAAGTAATGCTTTTTAGGAAGGAAGAACATATCTCTATTTTTCTGCATTTTTTCCCCACATAAATATTACATAAAGGACCCTATTTTGAAAGGATGTTCAGATGGAAAAGGTAAGCACACAAACAGTAGAAAAATTATTATTTCTAAATTCCTACCATTGACTGACTCCTCTTTCACACACACGTGTGATGGTTCGTCTTTACTAGACCACATCATGTTGATTTGGATGGCTGCTTGCATCATTTGCTAAATAAGCAGCTGTTGAGTATCTCTTTTTCTACTTCTCATTTGACATATGTTCTCATGGCCCATTCAACATACACGTTATATTTCGCTTCTTTTATTTTTTTAAATGGCTTTGTTCACATTTCTGGAGAGCATCCTGAGTGTAAGCCTGGCTGTATGGAATATGCCCACATCTCTGATACTGGGGTTTTGGGGTACAAAGTAATGGAAACACTTATAATTCAAGAAAAAACCCAACAATTATGTGATTCCGTTATTTGGCCACCCCTTAGAATGAATAAATCCTGCATTTCATCCTCTGATGCATGATAATTTCTTGTATTTTATCCCATGACTAACTACTACAAACCACAAAAATATTGTTTTCAGTAGCCTTCATTCAAACTTTTTATTTCTCTTTATTGATCTTGATTTGATAAGTTTTACAAGAGGTTTTTTTAGCTGCTTAGTCTTATTTTGATTCCTAGACTTTCTTTTCCCCACAATGAAATCCTATTAAAATTCTACTGGAAGGATTTGGAATATTCTGTTGTGATGGTATGTCTAGCATGGATAATGTCAGCATGGATAATCTTCATCATAAAATTAGCCAAGAACTTTATTTTAACCCTAACATAGATCCCCTGTGGATGACAATATGCTGATGTGATTGTTAAAGTGATTATGATTGTTGTTAGATACAATGACTGCAGAAAGTGTGAGACTTTAAGCCATAGGGGACGTTAGAAACCTCAGCTTTAGCTGTGTGCATGATTACCAGCTCTATCTGTAGGATGGTACACCTAGGAGGATGTCTGTGCAGACAAATCAAAATTCATAAAAAAATTTCTATTAAGAAACAATAAAACCTTCATGAATACAATTTGCATACAAATATTTTGATTATGTTTTTTTCCTACATCATATTACTAAATCCTTACACATTGCTAAATCTTTTCTAAAAAGCATAAAGAGATCATTTCTCTCTGTGTTTGCAATCTGCATTGTATAGGGAGAAGTGAAGCCCTGATTAGTAATGTTTTACTGTATAACTATAGCTAAATGTAGGAGTAAGAAGGAAGACAAAGACCTCAACACAAACGGTAAAGTATAGTAACAATTGCATTACTACTTAGCTTTTAAAACCTCTGAAAAATGTGTATCTCAGAACTGTATTTCCCTACAATATATGAATTTCCCGATGCGAATTTCTTGAGACTGACATGTTTTTAATAATTTTTGGATGACTAGTACTGGAACTAGAAGTAGAGGGGCTAGATTTATTGGAAAGGACTGAGAAATAGCTTTGAAGGATCACAAATTACACTGACTGCAGTAAAATTATATTCAACAACACCCAGTGATTGCACTGAAATGATTCTTCATGAGGCTAAATTTAAAACAGGTTTTTAAGACTCAGGAAATAGGGTAAGAATGAGTGCAGTAAAATTATTTTCAGCAATAAGCAAGACTGCACGGGAAAACAATTCATTGTGACACTAAATTTTCAAAAAGAACTTTTATTTTTTATATTTACTTTGAGACTGGGGGACTACTGAATGTTTTCTGTGAAAATAAATGTTTGGGTCATGAAATTGTTGGGTGTCTATCGTTGCTATAAAAAGGATGAGAGCTTTCTTTCCAATCCCAAATTTGCATGTATAAGCTATTTAGCATTCAGTGATACCTCATTATCATCACAGACTAAATGAAGCAGAACGGTCTAGTAGCTTGGTTTGCATTATTCTGCTCCATGATTCCTGACCCTAAACCTAATTCAGTTTAGCACAGCTGCATTGTTACTGTCTTTTGTAAACTGAGTTGGTGTCCTTGCTTTGCTACTTCTTCCAGCACTGATTTATAAAGATATAGTAAAACACTTCTGTGATGGGATGACCCTGGCTGGATGCCAAGTGCCCACCAAAGCTGCTCTATCACTTCACTTCCACAGTTGCACAGGGGATAGAAAATATGACAAAAGACTTGTGGGTGAAGATAAAGACAGTGAGATCAGTCACCCATTGCTATCATGGGCAAAACAGACTGGACTTGTGGAAATTAGTTTATATTACCAATGATATCAGTGTAGGATAATGAGAAATAAAACCAAATCTTAAAACACAACACCCCCCCCCACCTTTTTCCCAAGCCTAACTTCAATCTTGATTTGCTCTACCTCCTTCCCCAAAGTAGCATGGAAGGAACAGGGAATGAGGGTTGCAGTCAATTCAATATATTGTTTCTGCTGCTCTTTTCTCCTCAGGGGGAGGACTCCTTATATTCTTCCTCTGCTCCAGCAAAGGTCCCTTCGATGGCAAACGATTCTCTATGAACTTCTCCAGCAAGAGTCTTTTCCATGGGCATCAGTTCTTCAGAAACTGCTCCAGTGTAGGTCCTTTCTAAAGTGGTAAGTGCCTCAGGAGCAGACTGCTCCAGAACTTGGTCTTCCACAGGGTCACAAGTCCTGACCACAAACATGCTTCAGAGTGGACTCCACTCTCCGTGGGTCCACAGGTCCTTACAGGACTTCCCATGGGGTCACAGCCTCCTTTGGTCATTCACCTGCTCTGGTCCTTCTCAGGCTGCAGGTGGGTATCTGCTCCACAGCAAACCTTCATAGGCTGCAGTGATACAGCCTGCCTTACCATGGTCTTCACCACTGGCTGCAGGGGAATCTCTGCTCTGGCTCCTGAAGCACCTCCACCCCTTCCTTCTTCACTGACATTCATTTCTGCAATTATTTCTCTTGTATTTTCTCACTCCTCTTTTCAGCTGCAATTGCTGCTTTTGTTCTGTAGGGTTTTTTTTCCCCCCTCTTAAATATGTTATTCCAGAGGCACAACCACCATCACAGATTGGCTCAGCCTTGGTCTGTGATGGGTCTGTCTTGGAGCTGTCTGGCATTAGTTTTATTGGACATAGGGGAAACTTCTAGCAGCTTCTAACAGAAGCCATCCCTGTAGCCCCTCCACTTCCAAAACCTTACCATGCAAACCCAATACACATTGCTAATCAACACTTCATCCACCCCACAACCTGCAGACTGCAAACACACACCAAACTGATCTTCATGCTTTTCAACAAAGAATTGGTAATAACTATGTTACCAAGTCCTTAGAGAAAAAAAAAAAAGAAACAGAACTTGTGTAAACTGTTGTAGATACTATTCGAAGTGAAATAATGAATTGGACAAACAATAGTCTGTGGCACTTGAGTATTTTTTTTAAAGTTTCTTTTTATTTCTGCAAATCTACGGAGTGCCTGAAAATTCAAGGGACTTAATGTTATTGTTCAGTTCTCAAAGCACAATAATAAAATCCACTATTTTGAAAAGCAAGTTGACATATATTCTGGTTTTAATTTTCAAAAGAACTTGTGTTCTCTTCCATCTTATATAGAAAAGAATGGGGAGATCCTATTAATATGAAAACTACCTTACAGTAAAAACACAGAGGTCCTTTTTGTAAGCAAAATAAATTCTTTATTTCCTAATTTTATCTGATTAGAATCCCTTTCATTAAAGGGTTGTAATTCTTTATGCCCTACCTATCAGTTTTAACACATACATAAGTAAAACAATGAATGAAAGTATTCATTTATAGAACTATATTGCTGCAAAATTGGTTTAATGCACATAGTAATGAGGCCTATGACTGTAAAAATAGCTACAACCTCCAAGGGATTCTATCAGGGCTCAGTTTATAATTAGTAAATTTACACTAATTTTCGATGGAAGGAGAGTATGGGTATTAACTTTTGGTTTGTTTTTGCAATGTGCATCTTCCAATTTTTCAATTTCATTATAAAGATTTATGACATAAAAGTGGAAAATTCATTGAATTCCTTCCAAGATAGATATTTCTTTGAACAGATAGAAACCTATCTACCACCTTATTTTTCACACATAGAGATTTTTTTTAGAGCTTAAAGGGAGATTACATCAATTTTCTTATTTTGGTTCATAAAAATAAAATAGAAAGTGAATTATCTGTCCAATTCATAGACAATTTGCTGAAAAAAATAATAATTGTATAACCGGTACAGGCACTGGATTTTTTGTGGTATGAAAGGAAGCAATGTATGGTGCTCATTTTAGCTTTCAAGCCTGCCTACAAGTCAGTAGGCAGATAAGTATTTCAGAATCTATGATTGAGATCTGTCGTTATAGATCTCTCTTAAAAAAAAAATACAGAATATAAAAATAAATTTCCTGTAGAAATACTGATGATCTCTTCTGGGAGAATTTCAAAGAGAGACTTTTATTATTTCGAAAAGTAATGTCTTCAATACCTTTAAAAGCCACCACTAAAAACCCTTCAAAACAAGTCTGTGAGTGAAAAAAGTAGAAAGACTACTTACAACCTTTCAAATGTTCCATTTTCTATGATGTGATCTTTTATTACCTATAAAAGAAGTCAGACAAATGGAAATCATACCTGATTTACCAAATGCCTGAGTGCTTTTAAGAAAATCTGTCTTGGCTACTTAGCCGCTGAGTTTCAGATGTGTACAATGGCAGAAATCTCACTTTACTTTCAGCCAGCAAACAGAACACCACAGTATATAAAAATATTGGTTCTTTCCCAATCACTCTTGGGGTGAACAGTCTTAGGACTACCTAACTGTCCTCTGACATGGATCAGGAAAAAATGCTTATCAGTACAGACATCATTTGAGAGGATATAGATACATTTATTTGAATATCAAACTCATTTCTCCATTTCAAGCAAATGAATCCTAGGGAACATGGCACATATATAAGTGCAAAAAAGGCAGAAAATAATCAGCACCATCAGGAGTAGATGGGAATGTGTCCTGGGTAGAAATCTTATGGGAGAAAGTCAGAATTTGTTTTCTCATGAAGACTCTTATTGCTGAGATGATGTAGTCTGGACCAACTAACCTCTCTAGGCATTACAGGTTGGAAATTGGCTTATGTGCTTTACACTCAAATGCAGATGCAAAGTTAAAAGAACTTTATTCTATGAAACATGTAAAAGCAGAAGCTCTTTCAGAAACAAGCTAAATGAAGTGCTCTTTATGACTGAAAGTGAAGTTACTAAAAATGGATTGTGAATGGAAGACTCAGTTTATTTAAATTGCAATCATATTACCCCTCAGGTCTTTGTTTTGGATCTTGGTTTAAATGTAGTTGAAAACCCTTCTCAGCAACATTTGTGAAACACAGCAGAAGAGAGATCCATCCTGGAATCTGAACCTAGTATTTGGGAGAGGAATAATAGCTGCTTACTCTAAAGGAATAAGTGCATTTGCTCCTCTCACTGAGGATATGGTAAAAAGAAAAATAAATGTACTTTTGCTAAAGGTTCCATTCTTACATTCCCTAGGGAATAACTAGACCTCTATCCTAGAGATTGAATGATCTTCCTCACACTCCATAAAACCACAGAACTATGCAGAACAACTAGCAGTCTTTTTAACAACTACACCACTAGGTTGCTTTCCATGATTTGTTCACTCTTTATGTGAAATCTACAGAATAATTATCAGGTATTATCCAAAAGGAAGGAAGATAGGTTTCAATTACATTTGATTCATGAGTGTAAAATAAAAAATAAAATAAAATAAAAAAATAAAAATAAAATGGAATATAAAATTCCATGGATGGAGACACTAGATGTGGAAGGAGGCCCTCTGGGGTAGAGAAGAACTGGAGGACAGACCAACTGTGTTGAGAAAGTAATCGATTTAATCAGTTGCATCTAACTAATCTAAGACATGATACCAGGTGTAATTAAACTGCAGTGAAGGGAAAAATATTAAATTACATTGGAGGAACAGTTCTGTCTCCTGAATAAAGTAAAAATAAATATGTTTTGGGGATGAAGGTTACTCCTGACTAGTTCCCTATTTGTTTACGGTGGGATGGTCTTGTGATGACCTGAGATAAACCAAGGAGAGTGATGGCAGTCAGTTCATAAAGTGGGGCCTGTGCTTGGACTCAAAGGTTCCTTCAGAAGATGTTCACAAAGTCACTCATTATTTCTAGATATTCCTCAAACATTTTCTTTTACTTTGAAAAGGTTGTTTTTCAAGGATCTTGGCATATTATGGCAAATATTAAGATTTACTGAAGTTCTGTAGATGCATATGCCTTCTGAGAGGTATTACAGCTGCCTTGTTTACCCAATTCATTTAGCAACTGCTAAACTGCTCATTTTTTTGCACACCAGCTAATTGATTTACCAAAAGACCCATTCATTTTCTGACCTAATATTTGCAATTTATTGTTCCTTCTAGCTCAGTAGGTAGGTTACCCTTACTTATTCCTTCATTTATACAACAGATGAATAAGAATTTTTTAATAAATATGAGAATCTATTTAACTTTTAGATATCTCTTTTTTGTTTGTTTGTTATTGGGTTGTTTGCTTGTTTGTTTGCTTGTTTTTTCATTTCTCTTACTTTAATCTTTACAGATAAAAGAAATATCTTTCAGTGGCTATAGAACTTTCTGATCAAGTGTAAATAAAATTTGGCCTTACTAAATGCATTGTTTACCATGCTTTCCAGCTAAACACCCCACCAACTGCTCGCTCACTCCATTTTGGAGAGAATAGGAAGACAAAAGCAAGAAAATTCAGTCAAGATAAAGGCAGTTTAATAGATGAAGGATAGAAAAGGAAAAAATACCCAAGTGAAGCAAAGGAATTCATTCACCATCTCCTAGAGGCAGACTGATGTCCAGACAGTCTTTGCATAGTACCCACCCTGAAGGACAAAAAATCCCCTTCTTCTTCTGTATCAGTTTTTGTTGCTGAATTATGATGTTATATGCTATTGGAATATCCCTTTGGCTGATTTGGGTCAATTGTGCCAGCTGTTTCCCCTTCCAATCTGTTGTCCCCTTCCAATCAACCTACTCACTCGTGTAGGGACAAAGTATGAAAAAGAAAAGACTGATGTTGTGCAATCACTGCTCAGCAACAGTCAAAACACTGCTGATTTCTGTTATGAAGAAAGATAACAGCCAGTAGGCTATCTCAGCTTCATTCAGGTGTATGGATTGCTCATCACTCTGTTTACATATCAGACTACACTGACTGACCAGCAGAGGTAACAGATTTACAAATTATTATCTGATGCTTTGGGAAAAAAAACCTGTAAAAGTCATGGACTAAGTTTTAACCTTTTTAGGAATAATGCTGATTATAAAAGGGAAGAGGTTGTCGAGCTGGTTAAATTCTAACAGATTGTCATCGGTTATTTTCCTGCAAGCTTTACAAGTAGCTGATTATATTGTACACAGTTGTACGTTCCTTAAACAATAGAATTGTTCAAGTAAATTTTGCTGTTTAGGCTACAGATGTTTTATTCAGTGTATAATCAGGGCTAATAAAACCTAATAATACTGAATAATTGGTCATGCCATAATTAGGCTTGACTCAGCATACTCTTGTGTTTAAAAATGCTCTAGATACAGATTAAGCGTTATTCTCTTGAAACAAGTAATTCAAGTGATGAGGCAGGTGCTTTATCTGGTTTCATTACAATTCCATTATTTTCTGGGTTTAAATTTTTTTGTTTTCAATTCAAAGAGGGATGAAAATCTTTCTAAGTACAGAGGAGACAGAGGCCATTTCTTACTCTTCCAGTCCAAAACTGCAAAATCCAGACTATTTCTCTGTCTAGACTTTAATATGTAGCATCACAGAATCACAGGGTTTGGAAGGGACCTCGGGAGATCATTTAGTCCAACCCCCCGCTAAAGTACATTCACCTAGAGCAGACTGCACAGAAACACATCCAGGCGGGTTTTGAAGATCTCTAGAGAAGACTCCACAATCTCTCTGGGCAGCCTGTTCTGCAGCTCTATCACCCTCATAATAAAGAAGTTTTTCTTTATGTTCAGATGGAAAAACATTATAAATCTTCATAGATATGTTACAAAGCTCAGATGGATAATAATTCTACAACTGTTAGTTCTGGTGGATGGAAAGCAAATAATGAAGAATTATTTTAAACATTCGTGGAAGAGCAGTTTTAGCACAGAACACACTCGCATTCACTTACCTTGAAGTTGAGTGCTGCAGTCTGTCATACTGAGCATGTCTTAAATCACAGGATTTTAGACTCTGAGCTTTATCTTTTGAACTTGTGTTTGAAGCTTTGTGATTGTATCTTTACAGGATAAAAAGATCTTTAAGGATGCTTTCCATACAGCACAAGGGCTCTCGATCTATCTCCAAGTGTAAGAAATCAGTCAAGGAAGGCAAGAGGCCAGCATGGCTGAGTGAAGACCTGCTGGTGAAGCTAAAAAGTGAGAAGAAAATGCACAGGAAGTGGAAATGGGGAGAGGTATCCTGGTAAGAGCATAGGGACACTCTGATTGTGTAGGCATGGGACCAGGAAGGCCAGGGAGTGACTGGAGCTGAACTTGGCAAGGGATAAAAAGAATAATAAGAAGGGCTTCTACAGGTATGCCAGACAGAAAAGGAAAGTCAAAAAAAGTATACCCCTCCTGATGAACAAGACTGGTAAACTTGTAACAACAGATGAGAAGACTGAGGTACTCAACAGCTTTTTTGCCTCAGTCTTCACTGGCAACCTTTCTTCTTTCACCTCACAAGTTGATGAACCACAAGACTGGGAACAGGGAGGCAAATTCCTCCTACTGTAAGAGATCAGGTTCATGACCACCTGAGGAACTTGAACAATATATGGGACTTGACAGTACCATTTCCCATTAAAATAACTAAACTAATTGCTGTATCAGAATTTGGCCACACTAACAAGAAGGACAATATGGAAGCTTTACTACAGGGAAGAATAACTAAGTATGCCAATATTTTAAGATCCTCAAATAAAAATAATTCAAAATATGTAGACAGACATACTTTTGCTATGGATACCAAGAGAGTGTACCGTGTCTTTAACCTAGAGACCTCACTGGGAAACATGCAGTTTTACCCAGTAAGCTACACCTTGGGGGTTTTACTCAAATTTTGCTGGAGGAGTATGTTCTTGGGAGCTGAGATCTGCCTGTGTATTGACAGAGTGCTGCTATACCCCCCCTCCAGCCTGACACACATACAGCTTTAGGATATCTTTATTCCAAGATTCTTTTGTAATCCAAATATCTGGTGAACTTGAAAATCATAAATCCTTTTGGGCCATTTTTATAAGATCAGTTATACTCTGACCTCCAGATATGAAAAGTGGGAATACACTTTTGTACCTCCTCATCATTACTCACTGACATTTAAATCAGCTTACAGACATTACTGTCACTGCCTACAGAGACGCCAAATGGTAGAGCTCCAAAGTGTTAAAAAATTATACTGTAAATAAAGTTTGTATTAATATAAAATGAGTGGCACAAACCAAAGTATTCTCAATTTGAAAAGCCATTACAATTTACAGATAACTTGACAAATTTACGTGAAACCTATTATCACTTTTTACTCTGGCATTAGTAATTCAGGGAAGAACTTCTCATTCTCTATAAGCTTTAAGTTTTGTGATAGGCTTTAAGTCCTCTGCCCATTATTTGTAGGATTTGAGGGCTTCAGTTTGTCTCTTTTTTTGTGTGGCTTTTGGCTTGGTTTTTTTTGGTTTTGTTTGTTTGGGTTTTGGTTGGTTGGTTGGTTTTGGTTTTGTTTTTTGGGGGGAGTTGTTTCTTTGTTTGTTTTGCTTGCTTGTGTTTGTTTTTTTGGTTTTTTTTCTTATTGAACTTGCAGCTTCGTTACCAGTACTTGATATTCAGAAAGATGTTAGATAGCATGTGCCTCAACTAAATATTTCACCAAAATGCACTTTCTTTGAATGGAAGCTGCTTTGTTCACATCATGTGTCTACTGTAATATCTGAAATCATTACTATGGGTATGGTACTTGTGAAATATGTGAACAATATATGAACAATAAAGAGTACTTTTCTGAAAAGCAATTTAGTGTAAAAGTGATACTATACAATATAGTTCTGTATGTGGCAATGTATTTAATCCCTTATAAATAGCTGAGGTGTTTAATTTCAAATTTATCTTTTATAAATGTCATTATGTACCCATTGTTAGACAAGAAAAGGAATATTCTCTGTTTTTTTTCTCTTGTAGCATGAAACATTGCAGATGATAGCTACATTTTTTGAGACACGTAGAAGCAAGTACAGAAAGAAGAGAAAGATTAAATAGAGGCTCAAAGCCTCTTCCCATTGCAGCTGAAAATGGCTCTTAGGCTGTACCAGAAGCAGCAATATTTTTGGCAACCAGTTTATCCGCAGCAAATCTGGTTCTGTAAGCAATTAAAATGTTATATGAAAGCTAATTCTGTTAGAAAACACTCAGAAAGTCAGAGCTAGCATCCATCTTCCATCCTACGAAGAGGTGATGCTGCCCCGGAAGCATGTGGAAAAGGCTGGCTCAAAGGTTCATCACTGCAGGAAACAGACCCGATGTCCCATGAGATACAAACTCAACAGTTTGTGAAGAAGCAGCAGTTCTCCTATCCAGTCCTCAGCAATCTCAATTTCCACTCTGCCCCTACTCCGTGAGCTCACACAAAAGCTGCAAATTACACAAAAGGACCCACACAGTTAAACTGTACAAGAAATATGAAGGTCTTTAATGTAGCTTCTGACACCCATTATGTTACAAACATGAGTTCTTATTTTTAAATACTTTTTAATAAAGGTAATGTTCAAGACACATCATGTATTATATTTTACATTTAAAAATCCCCATTCTTTGGTAACTACAGCTATTTAAGAGTTGTAATTATGACTTGTGCTCATGCAGATGAGTTTTCTGAGGACTGTCACATATATTTATATCACTGCAGTGCTAAGTTACCCTCCTCTAATTCAAACAATTTTGGTTCCATACCTTGCAGGTTTTAATGAGTAGTTTCTTTACATGATTCCATTTAGGACATCTGCCCAAACAAGTGAGATTTAGTGGATCAAAGTTAAGACTGGGTGAAAACTCTGGAAATATTAGCACTATAGGGTTCATCGCCACAGCAAAGACAATCAATGCAAATCATATTATTCACATTCAGGAACGAAAAAAAGTTTAAAGTTCAGACTGGAGTAATGTGCAGAAATATTTGTAAAGTAATATATTGAATGTCTTTTCCTTAATCTTATGTGTCTGTGTCAGTTTGTTAGATTAGACTGATAATATTTAATATAATAAAATTTAAAACAAATATTCTGTAATCTGTATTTTGTGTTACATTTGGTTTATGAGGAAGGAATGTGATAGGTATATTAAAAAACCCCACCTCATCCTCACATAAGATTTTCATCGCAAAACATTTTCTGAACTCAGGATACATTTCATCATGAAGTGAAGTAAATTTATGATTAGAATAGAGTCTAACAGCTAGGAATAAAGCAAAACATAAAGAGCTGGTTGGACAGAAAAAAAAAAGATAAAAATTCAAGATTATTCTAAAGAAGATGCAAGGTAGACAATAGCTGTTTACAACAATGACATGGTACAAAGCAATATACAATGTCCATTTCAATTTTTTTTTTTTGAAGCATTCTCAATATTGCATTTGTTCTAAGTTCTAGAAAATTGACTCCACTGGGCTATGACTCTGAAAATGAAGGGTTTCCGGTTTTCAAATCTGAAGCTCCCCACAGCAAAAGTTTTAAGACTTATAAGTCTTGCCTTATACTTTTTTCCACTTACTTACACCTTTGAAAAATGTTTACGGCTAGGCTGGGATTTCCTTAATAAGAATCTACCCCTGATTGACTACTATGTGTACACATACATACAAATACATAGATTTATGTATATATATATATAAATTTACAGCACAAAACATTCATCTTCTCTGAGAAGGTAGTAAGGAAAGCGTTCTGTTTTTCTTAAAAAGGCTGAGTCTCATATTGTTTGTAAAATGTTAGTTCTTTGGTCCTGGAAGCAACTCGATATTTGACAGAGAATTCTTCTTAATGTCAAGGAGATGCTTTTAATGTCCTTCTGCAAAAGATCCCAAATGTGGTTGATTCCTGAGTTCCTAAAAAATATCTCAGCACTTCTCACAGTCAAGCTGTCTAAGGGTGCAACTTCTAAATCCAGACTTCGCAGAAGTATAGACACTTGACTTTGAGCTCTCCTAAAATTGTTCTTCTATTCTCTGGGAGGCATTATGCTACAAGAGACCAGAACTGAGAGCCTGGTCTCCTCTGTCATGAAAGGAAGTATTCAATAAAAATAATGTTTGCAGAAAGGAAAGGTGAATTACGGGGGAGGGAGGGTAATAGGAGTAAGTCTCTCCACAGGCAAAGTGTACATTACTGCAGTTGCAAGCAATAAGAGAATGGATAAGAAGAACTTACATCTTACTAATTTTTTATACAACATATGAAGATACTCCTGACTTGTTTTGCAGATGTGCTCAGGAGAACAAATTCAATTAGTGCAAGCTCTATTTTAATTCCAGGTGTGCAAATAGGTATAATAATTCTACAGTTTTCAAAGAGGTGATATTAAAATACATGTCTTAACATCTGCTATCTATTTCATATATTGTGGAAACAGAAACCCTTAAAAACAAGTAGTTATGTTTTCTGTTCAGGAAATAGAGAATATGTTTGTAAAAAAGTCAAAGAAGTGACTGATGTTTATGAAACATAATACTGAGCAACTATGCATTCAGCTGAAGCAAGTAGGAATGCTGTGACAAAAAATAGAACGAGAACTTGCCGATGAAATCTGTTTTCCATAATCACAGAGGATTCAAATTAATGTTATATAGAAAAGAACAGAAATTATGTTTTTCTTAAAATTTGGCTACTTCATCTAGCTCTTAAAGAAAACTAAGTTCTTTCAGAATAGGTAATCTTTTATATAATATTCATATGCTTTAGAGACCAATTATTCCCACTTATATTGAGTAAGTTGGTGCTGGTTGGCAATAAATTTCATTGCGGCACAATTTCTACAAGCTGTGCTCTACTCCCAAGGGTGCCTGAAAAGTTGAAAATGTAGAAAATTGATATTTTGCCTGGCTGTAAAAAGACATGTTGCCTACCAATCAGTCAGGAGAGACCATCTGACAATCCTACCAAGATTCAGGCATTCATATTGTCATGGTTTAACCCCAGATGGCAAGTAGGTCCCACACAGCTGCTAGTTTACTCACCCCCCAGCAGGATGGGAGAGATAATCAGAAGAGTAAAAGCAAAAAAACTTATCGGTTGATAAAAGGTGGTTTAACAGGTAAAGTAAAAGCAACACATGCACACAAAGAAAAAAAAAATTCATTACTTCCCATCAGCAGGCAGGTGTTCAGTCATCTCCGTGACAGCTGGGCTCCATCACATGTAATAGTTATTTAGGAAGACAAACAGCATCACTCTTCCCCTTCCTTCATCTTGCTCCAGCTTTATACATTCCTATATTATCAACACTGTTTCCAGCACAAATCCAAAACACCCCTATATCAGCTACTGTGAAGGAAGTTAACTTTATCCCAGCCAAAACCAGCATACATATGAAAGTCAAATTTAATTCAATGATTCTGTAAAATACTGACAGGATTTAAACAATGTGTGTCAGTGTAAATCAACAATTTATTAATTAGTCATAAGAACCTGCAAAGATTTTTTTTAGTATTATCTCCACACAACTCTTTCAGGAATTACATTTTAGAGTTGCCTATTCATTTGTGTTCACAAACCCATTTCAGGAAAATAAAATATTTTTAAGTATGAGACAGAGAATTAATTAATATTTTCTCATGAGTTTCTGATAAAATTTCTCTGATAAACACCTTCATATTCTACCCTTTCATCCTTAAAAAGTGAGTTGAATTCACATGTTGGAAGTGTCAGAATAATTTTTTTCAGAGGCAAAAGGTATTTACTTCCAGAATTTCCCAATGCATTGACTAGTGACGAACATATATATTACATACCTACCACAGTTTAGGATCAGGGCAGCCCCTTAGACCAGTAACAGATGGTGTCTGTTAACCCCACCTCCCTCCCCAAAGGGGAAGAGAAAGGGAGTAAGGGAGAGAGTCTTCATGATTCGAAAAGGGAACTAGGAACAGCTTTAATGAAAATGAAAATAATGATAATAAAAATGGAGCATATACAAATATATACAAAACCAGTATCAAACCCAATCCCCCTGATGGTAATTACATCACTGTCACCACTGATGCTGTGGAGCAGGAACCGGGGGAGTCCCAAACTGGGCCCCACAGCAGATGGGAGCTGTGTTCAGCAGCTGGATTCTGGTACTGGATTCAGGAACACACCGACTGGGATTGAAGGCAGAGCGGACAGAGTCCTCCTTGGATGCTCCAAGGATGGAACCAAATGAAGACCTGAAACAAGAAAAGCTGGAAAAGTGGTCTAAGAGGGGAGAATAGCTACAGACTCTCCAGATGCCTCATCTTTATACCAAATATGACATGTATGGGATGGAATACCTTATTAGTCAGTTTGGGCTCTGTTAGCTTTGGATCTTGAAAAGAGTTGGTGTTATTAGTGATACTGATATAATTCAGATCCAGGCAAAAATAAATAAATAGATAAATCTATACAAATTTTAAAATAAGACAGAAAATTATTTTAATTGATATAAAATTGTTTGTGGTGAATTTGCATATCTTTTTTTTTTTGTTCCTATAGCTTACTAAATTTTATACTTCCTTGGAAAGAAATAAAAAATCCTTCTTAAGAGACTAATCTTTCACTATCAAAAATATTTCAAATCAATTTTAAAAAGCCCATAAAAAATTATAAAGATAATTTCATGACCAAGAGCTACATCTTTTCTTCTAGCCCAGACAATGTTGCTTAGATAAGTATTGCCTATGTTCATGCTCTCATTAAAGTCACTAGGAATTAGCAGTTGAAGTTGATTAGTCCCTCCTAGCAAATGCAAGTCATCGGTCTCTCTGAGCAGCAAATCCCTCTGGCAGGGCTACGCAGCCACACAAAATAGCCACAGCTATTGTATTGCTGGGGGGCTGAGAATTAACTAGTGAGTGTTGCCTGGGTGAGAGACATGCCTTGAACATCCTCTCTTCCTCCATGGCAAGTATGACAGAAATATAAAGCAAGCAGTGGATTGCTTTCACACAGGCAGACCAAGTCTATTCACATCTGAAACAGAAGGTTGAGCTTGCAAGAATTTGCTCACAAAACTGGAATCATGAAATATTTTTTTTTTCTTTCTATTCACAAACGTTGCACAGGAAGAGATGTAATAGATGCAGTGTAAAGGGATTTATTGTCCTCTGAAACATCTGATGACCAGTTCCGTGGTTAATAGTAACACCTAGTTTTAGTCAGAGGTGTTCAATGATAACTCTGAATCGTTCACAAATGAGGACTCATTATCTCCTTTTCATAGGCAGACAAATGGATGTACAAAAATGACTTGTTCGAGTCATCATTGTCAAAGCTGGGAAGGGATATAAAATATATTTTTTTGCCTTTTGCTTTACTCAGAAGGTTGGCTATATAATGTGTGTGATACATGCATCTGAGGACTGAGCCAGCAAAACAATAGTTACTGGATTTTGCTGTAAATTTCATGGGAAGAATGGGCTTTCCTCCTGCTCATTTTGTGCTTGTTTGGAGGTGGGTATTTAGCAGCAGTAGGGAATGAAGGTTTTGTTGAAGAAATAATAGCAGGCTGATGGTAGTCACAGTATGGCCTTTCTCTGGTCTGCATTCAGCCCAGCAGGAGCACCAGAATGAAGTGTTTGTTCACTCATAACTGCAAGTTATCAGTTAAACTCTTTTAAAATATTTTTTGTATCACTATTTTCAATTGGTGTTCGATGCACAGTGTCAGCTGCATGCAAACTCTTTCAGAAAACAGTCTTTCCACCTTTGTCTCTTCATATACTGGATATTAAAATTTTGTAAAATGCAGGATACAGTATCTTCCCAACTTAAAAAACAAGAGCTCTTTTTCATTGCATTTCTATTCCATTGTTATAGAATTTGCATGATGTCCAGCAAACCAAAAGTAGGTTGCAAAGTAATGTTTCAATTCTGTAACCTGAGAACCTTGTGTGTTGTACATTTGCTCTGTTATCTCTATTTTTTCTTTTCCTTATGAGCTGTCACTACTTCAAGACAATTTTAATTAAACCTCATTGCACATGCAAAACTAAAATACTTGATAAAGGACAGAGGGGTCTGCCATTTGTAGGTTCAGTCCTAAAGATATTGCAAATATTGAAAATATTAATTAATTTGCAGCTGTCAGTAACAAACAATTTATATTTATTAGTATTGAGAATTTTTGTAGTTGTGTGTCTCTATAAATTCTGGAAGCTGTCTGCTTCCAGTCTAATATGCTGCTTCATGTTTTCATAGTTTATAAACCTTTTAATTTGTGTATAAGGAGAAAATAGGAAGAACTCTTATCATGGCATTTGTTTTACATTCATCGCCATTTACCACTATTCCAAAATATCTGAAAAGACATATTCATGGCTGTGTCTGTCACTTCCTTATTTAAGATAGTTACCTTCCTCTCATTTTATGATCCCTCTCAATCTTTCAGAATGAGTTTTAAGAAATATTTTGCTTGCAACCGACTCTCTTAAATTTCCTTTTAGAAACATTACGGTTCTGGCCTTTGCAGTTTAAAATCCATTATTTTGTATATTAAACCCCATTATTTTGTACCCATTAATTCAAATGGTAGACAAAGTAAAACAATGTCATAACAAAATGACAACAGTCACACTAACATCAGCAAAAAAAAATTTTGAAAGTATTTGTAAAAAAGAAAAATCTGAGAGAGAAAGAGGAACATAAAGGTATTGATGCCTGATATAACAAACATTTTAAATTCTTTAATTGACTAATTAATCAATCAACGTGACATTTTGTTCCCTCTGATAAATATTATGGCCAACAAACAATTGGAAGTTACAGCACTCCAAACCAAGGAAGAAAGCACTTATCCTAGAGAGTATGTACAGGGTGCATAAAGTGCTGTGGGATATTTAAAGCATAAAGCTGTTCAGATACACAGAAGATGTAACATTTACTTGGAACTGAGCACTCAGTGAATAACACAATTAATTTTGATAATGGAATGGATTGTCCATAAAACTCTACAGGGAATTAACCAATGCAAAGTATTTCCAAGAGACAGTGTTTTCCTGATGATTTATATACTCAGTCTTTGGAGAATTATTAGATCTAATATTATCGGCTGGTATTACTTCTAATAAATAAAATTGCTGATTGCAGCACAGAAGTATTAGAAACTGTGAACTATTATTGCTAGATTGACTACTACAAGTAATGGATGTCAGCCAGTCAAAACACATATGTTGGGTTATTATTTAATAGAATAACCTAAGGCAGAACTCCAGCAGAAATCATAATGCATAATGCCTAATTAAAGAATATCAAACTGTATCATCATGGAGGCAATGACTCAATGTTAGGACAATAAATGTACTCTTACCATTAATATTCCTTAACTTCTGAGCATCTCACTTTGCAGGATTAACATTGTAGCAGAACCATTTTCAAAAACAAATTTTCTGTCAAGGTCTGAGTGCACATTGCCATATGCAATGAGAACAGTGAGACTGTAATCCAGGATGGTGCTTCAGGAGCTGCAAGATCTACCTGAACAGCAGGGCTGTGTTCCAAAGCAGACAGATGCTGAGCAACATGTACCTTCCCCAATCCAGTGCTCCAATGCTGGAAAATACCACAACACATGACTGCATCTCTTCTAACTTTTGACTAATGTATATGGATACTATATTTGCTATCCTTACAAATTCAACATTCTGCCTTTATTACAGGTTATGTTAAGCTCTGTTCTTTCATATAGTCATCACTTCACCAGTCCTTTTTTTCCTATGACTGTGTTTGCAAAACATTTTATTTATAACTTTTTCTGCATAAATTTCAAAATTACAGGTCAATCCTTTGATGGAGGATCTTGGAGTCCATGAGCTGGCAATTAACCATGGCCAAGAAGGACAACGGTATGCTGGGGTGCATAAAGAAGAGTGTGGCCAGGAAGTCAAGGGAGGTCATCCTCTCCCTCTATTCTGCCCTGGTGAGGCCTCGTCCGGAATACTGTGTCCAGTTTGGGGCTCCCCAGTTTAAGAGAGACAGGGAACTACTGGAAAGAGTCCAGAGGAGGGCAAGAAAGATGACAGTGGGATTGAAGCATTTCTCTTAAGAGAAAAGGTTGAGAGAACTGGGACTATTTAGCCTAGAGAAGAGAAGACTGAGACCTTATCAATGTCTATAAATATCTAAAGAGTGGGTGCAAGGAGGATGGAGTTGGATCCTTTTCAGTGGTGCCCAGTGACAGGACAAGGGGCAACAGGCACAAGCTAGAACACAGGAGGTTTCATCTAAATATGAGGAAAAATTGCTTTACTGTGAGGGTGACAGAGAACTGGAACAGGCTACCCAGGGAGGTTGTGAAGTATCCTCTGAAGACATTCAAAACCTGCCTGGAAGCAATCCTGTGTAATGTGCTCTTGGCAAACCTGCTTTGGGGTGAGTGGTTGGACTGGATGATCTTTAGAGGTCCCTTCCAACTCCAATGATTCTGTGATTCTGTGAAAATAACTATGTTTCAGTAGTAAATCGACCACATTGAATTTGTGATGATTATTTACTAGTTATTTTCTTAGAAAATATGATTCATAGTGATTTTCCATAATGTCTGAAAGATCCCGAAAGAAAAGTATGGTGGTTTAACCTTAAATCATAAAATTCTTATATGTCATCTACCATTTTATTAATTATGACTGCGGTTCACTTTTATTGTGTCATCTGTATTCCTTTAAAATAATAGGAAGCTTGTTCAGTGTGAGTGGTGGCTATGAAAAATGTAAAAGTTTCCTCTTCCAGTACCATAGTTTTGCTTTTGAACATTTCTACTTTCTCTCTGAGACCAGTAACATGATTTTCAGCTGTTGGAACTCTGAAAATTTCTGTGGCCTTCCTCCAGAGTTATATATCAAAACCATCTGGACAAGGATTAAACCTTGTTTGATTTACAGTTCAGCATCAACAGGGGTTATTATATCACTAGTAAACAAGATTTCCCCTTCAAGGTGTTTTCAAAATGCTTCTGTAAAGAAAGAATGAAAAAAAATAATGAACTCAGAACTGAGACAAAAATACTTATGGCTTTCTTCCAAGAATTCATACTGTTCACTGAAACACACTTTTGAACTGTTTCAATCAACTTTTTCTTCTGTGAATTTCTACAAAAATCTGTAGAAAAACAGCGTTGTCTTGTATATGTCAGATGTCAGTGTGGATGGCAGCAACCACTGCACTGATGTTCATGACAAGTAAGGTGGCAGAAGGTGAATGACTTAGAATCATAGAATGGTAGGGGATGGACGGGGCCTCTGGAGATCATTGAGTCCAACCTCCCCGACAGAGCAGGATCACCTAGGACATGCCACACAGGAACATACCCAACTTGTATTGACAGAAGCACTTTTGGTGTCCTCCAGTATGTCACTGCTTGTTGACCTATTCTGTTGCTTTCTGGAGTAAAACCCAATAAACTGGTGCCAGTCAGTGCCTCCTGTTGTTCTTAAATAATGTTATGCATACCATAAAAGAGAATGGTAAAACAGAAAAAGAAATTATAAATCCAAGCTTCTTTCTGATTTCAAAATGGTTTTACATCAGTGTATCTCAAGGAGATGCAAGAGGACCTTGTTGTTAAACACTGAGCTATGACTGAGAAAATGTAGGTGAAATTTCCCATTTGGCAGATTTTTTGTGACCTGGAGAAGGACATGCAATCCTAATGTATCTCAACCTCTTCAACTTACTACAGAAATAATACTGTAGCTTGTGAAAAAAAGCTTATGTGGGATAAACTCACTGTCTTTTCAAGAGTTTCTGTACAACAACTAAGGAATGTACCACTATATGCCATTAAGATAAGACCTTTTTTCTCTGAGCTTCTCTGAACTATCTTTGCTTTTGGTGGCTTCAGCTTAGACTGAAGAAAACAATGTAGAAACTAAATGTGTAATGAAGTGCAATAGAAATGGGATGAAAATACTGGAACCTAAGGAAAGGAGGAAAAGAGGATGGACTTCGTTGTATTGTATACTAAAAACTTATTTATGTTTGACCATTCTGATGGAATTTTTAAGCATCTAGGTTTTCCGGTTGCTTGCCAGCGCCAAACCACTATTCAAATCAAAGCAAAGTCACACATTTTAGGACAAGTGTAGAAAAAGAGGTAAAAATGGACACCTCCACTTTGAAGAATGGGGGAACCCATGAGGCACTCTAATCCCAAGGCCAAGTAGGACAGAGGGTTTTATACCCATATTGCTGAAAGCCAACATTCTACTGAAGCACCCAGTAGCAACTCCATCCCACAACACTTGGAGACTGCATTGGCTGAGTACATACCCCACAGCCCTTTGAGCTTGCTCATGCCCCATATATTTCTTCAATGCATCTTTTCCCTGTGCAGCATTCAATGTCATGATCTTCATTAAAAAAAGGCTTCAGCCCTACACTCTCCAAAGCCTGATGTTGCCTATTGTTGTTGTGAACATAGACATCACGGCTGCTGTGGGTGCATCTGTCATCTCTTCAAATGCTAACCATGGATAAATCAGAAGATACTTGACACAGTTTTCAACCCAGCTATTAGTCTATCATTCTTTGCAGAATAGCACCTCTTTTTCTAGTTGCAAGCATCCTGTTGGATGACTGAAGTGAGATTCAGGGCCCAGGAGTCCAATGCTCACCAGTGGACCAACATACTCTGTGTACATACAATATAGAGATGTTTTGGAGTACCTGTGAGACTTTTCAGGGAGGTGGCTACTGGGTGGCATTAGAGTTGTAGCATTACTTTGCAGTCCCTGGTGTATAACTATGGGCAAAATGAGATGACTTCTTGGAATCAGGCCACAGATAACTCAGAAATCAGGAAATCCTACTTTGTGAACAGCAGAAAATGTTTATTCAAGGGACAAGTTAGGAACAAATCTTATATTTTTTAAAAAATATTCTCTCTTTTTAAATATTTTTTCTTAAAATATTTTCTCAAGTGCATATGAAATTTTCTTACCTCTATATTTGTTTGCTTGTTTGTTTGTTTTAGATTAAGATGATACAGAGAAAAGATTGGAGAAGAAAGAAGATTATTCCTGGGATCTTTAGGCTACTTCCTTGGAAATATCTGAAACTTGAGCTTCTCTGTGTTTGACTGTTTATGTAAATTATTTCTGTTCATTGATTAGATGTGTGTTATTGCATTCTGTTGGTTTTAGCACACTGACAAGTAGTGGTTCCTAAGAGAATTCCAGTTGATGTCCCCTGATAGAAAATCTGGCAGAATGGAAAGCTGAAAACACTTAAAGTTGTAAACATTCATTTCAGATGGGAAGAACTGTGTGTTGTTGTACAAGATGAGGGAAATTCAGAATAATTTTAACAATGATATATTTAGCTTTTACTCTAGGTAGTCCTTATTAATTTTCTTAGCAAAACTACATCACATGAAGTTCTATCAATAAGTTGTAAAGAAAAGTTTAGATTTTCACATGGGAAAACATTTAACAGTACACTAATTGCCCCAAAATGGATGACATTCTTTAGAGTTGAGGTGGGAGTCCTTCCTTTGACTTCAGTTAAGATGTAATCTGGTTCACAGTGAAGACCTTGGAAGACTGTTTCTTTATATCCATGCATTGTAATATTTCCTCAGGATTACTAGACTGCACCAGTCACTGTTTCTCTGAGACCTAGGATCACAGCATAAAATTTCATACTATTATTTTAGGAATTTTTGTGCAATAACTGCTTCAAAAAGCTGCAGTGCTGTTGCAGACTTCACCCATTTTTTAATATTTCTTGAATGTAATAAGGTATGGAGGTCTTCCTTTGACATCATGTAGACTCATGCAAGTCATGGACCTCATTCCTGTAACAGAAGCACTCTGCCACCGGCTCTTTAATTTAAACTAAGACTATCTCTTTTCCATTCTATTAAAACAAATAGAAAACTCTTACTATGAGTAACAATGGGGACAATAAATGATATGGCATACACTTTATTGGAATTTTTCTTTTTCCAACTGTGATCAAGAAATAATATGACAATTTTAAAAAGAAAAACAACAACAACAACCAACCAAACAAAAAACCCCAGCATAGTAGCAAAATAAAGAAAACTCTATAATGGAATACTTCACTTTCAGATTTTATTTTATCGTTTGTATTGGAGTACAAGGTATATAAAAGTATATAAAGTAT